>OMLP01045373.1:14071-44229 GCA_900302685.1 Spondyliosoma cantharus
GCCTGACCACCGAAATGACCCACAGCACCTTTCGCAAACATGAGGGAGTCGGCACTTGAGGCACGACACACACACACACACACACACACACACACACACACACACACACACACACACAAAACATGCTGCTTCAGAGCCAGTCGCTCTGCTCCATGTGCCAGAGAGCCATAAATTGTCTCCTCGTCAGTTTGCAGTGTGGCTTGGTTACTTATAGTAACGCATGCTTTACTGCTGTGAATGAAGATCTGAGCAAAACCACGTAAACAGAATCTACAGCCACCAGAACAACAATAAATGCTGACTGCAACATTCAAAATGGACCCTAAAACACAATAAAACTAATATTTGATTTCCATGTTTTCACAAATATTGATCCACGCATGTAGAGAATAAGTTGAAGACGTCATTGACAGAACTGTTTTTTTAGAGAAAATGAACTGGATGTTTGTGAAGCCCGGAGCGTTGAGGAGTAATATGTGCTGTGATTTGTTTGTGCTTACAGCTGGACATGACTTTCCACCTGTTCATCTGCGCCCTCGCTGGAGCGGGAGCTGCTGTCATTGCAATGGTGAGACAACAGCGACACGTACACCTCCGTCTCTCCAGGGATGAAACATCTTCTAAATGAACCACCGTGTCTGCGGCATGTGTCTTTAAATGCAGATAAGATTAGTGCGGCATCTCGGGTTCTTCATAACGGACAGATTCTGGTGTTTGCAAACAGTGAAACTACAGCCAGCAGTGGGGGAAACACTGTGTCTGGGTGAACAGCAGTGTTTTGTTGTGGCTGCTCCGTCGCTGTGTTGTGTTTGCCCTGTGAGAGAATCGCTGTGGATGGGAGAGAAGGCATTTTGGCGCAGTGAGAAAGGAAGGGTTTGTCTCCCCTCCCTGTTTCTGAGGCGCCAGGCATGTCATGTCGTCGTCATGGAAACAGGGAGAAGAAAAGGCTCGGAGATTGTTGCAAACATCACCCGGTAATTTGTGAGGAGCCATTTTCTCTGAAAACAAAGTGTCTGCTAGTCGGGGGGGATGATGTTGCAAATTGCGGACGGACTCTTTTTCCCCCCCGTGTACTCGTTCTCTAATTCGAGGATGTTTGCAGAGAAAATCAATCACAACAGAAACACTGATCTGATGCATCCAGATAACAAGCCGCCCTCACAAAAAAAAAAAAAACTTCAAAGCCCCCGAACACAAAAAACATCCAGTGCAGACTCAGCGGCTGAAAGAAGAAACTGAAATAAAGATGTTTCCGTGTGTGCAGCAGTTTCATCTGCATGACAGAAACAAAGAGCGGTGCAGCTATGAAACCGTCATTCCTCGTGAAAAGAGAAGCCATGTTACAACTTCAGTCATTTTAGCACAATACATTCATTATAACCTCAGCTGCCATGGTAACGCCAGTCCCACGCTACACCCAGCGTTATGCTGCCACCTGCTGGACGGCTGCAGATGTCTTCATTCATTTAAAACAGCCACAGACACAAGCTGCTCAGTGCTTCTGATCTTTGCTTAACGGCTTAAACCTGTGAAAATAATAATATCATCTGCATTATAGTTTCATAAGATCCAGTGGAATGTCGTCCATTCTGTGTAATTTCTAGCTATTAAATTGATTGTTAACTATTTTGATAAGCGATAAGTATGTTTTTAAGAAAGAAATCTCAGATTTCAGCTTCTTAAATGTGAATATTTTCTGTTTTCTTTACTCCTGTATGACAGTACATTTAATATTTTGGTTGTGGACTAAACGAGACGTCATCTTGAGAACATTGTTCACCGTATTCTGACGATCTACACACCAAAAATCAAATCAAATACTCGAAAAAAACCATGAAAAACAATCAGCCCTACACATCATAGATAGTTGATCTTGTGTGATTTTTTTGATTTGCTTTGGATCGGCGTCACGCCTGACCGTTTCTCCACGTCTCACAGATCCATTACTTGATGGTGCTGTCTGCCAACTGGGCCTACGTGAAGGACGCCTGCCGGATGCAGAAGTACGAGGACATCAAGTCGAAGGAGGAGCAGGAGCTTCATGACATCCACTCCACTCGCTCCAAGGAGCGGCTCAACGCCTACACATAAAGACCAGCGTGAGGCCTGGCCCTGCCACTCCGGCCTCTCTCCCTGTCTCTCTCTCTCTTCTGTCTTTCTATCTGTCTCTATCTAACCATCCCCTCCCGAGGGGGGGCGGATGGCGCCTAGGGCCCTCGCCACTGCTGATGTCACTGGTGCGTCATATGACAATGTGGTCTGTGGGGGGAGGGGGGGAGGGGGGGGACGTCACACAAACCTCCTCAGTCACAAACAGCATTTCAGATGAAAAAAAAAAAAGCCCCTTTACCTCTCTCATGGATGGTGTTCTGATTATCATTATGACATTTAGATTATTCTTGATCAACTCGTTTAGTGCTGATAGTAGTTTTAGCGTAGTTAGCTGTAGTGTTTCAGCTTTTATTTTTAATTTTTACTTTGAATAATTTTCGTACGATTGTTTTGATTTTTTTTTTATTTCTATATGATGCTACGTGTCATTTTTGCTCTCATGCATAATTTATTTTTTTCGCTTATTTCTGAGAAGGTCAACAGGGGCTAAAAAGGGTTTTCAAGCACATTTCTCATGTCGTGTGTCTGGAGATTTCATGTTCAAAAACTATGTACTGTATGTGAACGGGTGGTTAGTTTTGAAAATATTTTAAATCTCACAATGCAACCGTGAAGCATCGCAAAGCCTTTTTGTCATACCAGTATTCCCAGGGATTAAAACCACTTTCACGTGAAAGCAATTCAATCTGTTTTTTCTAGTTGAAGTTCTGCAATAGCGATTATAAAAAAAAAACCAAATCATTAGCGTGAAACAAATATTTGCTAGACGTGCCAAGCCTGTTAAACAGGTATCGATGACTTTGAGAGATATCAAAGACGTGATTAGTAGATTAAAGATAAATTATGGGTTATTTTATTATAATCTTTGCCAATTCAGTGTATTTTAGGACTGTGAATGATTCCATTGTCTTTGAATCACGAGCTACAAAAGCACATGCAAACATGCTTTCATAAGCCCTTTTTTTATTTCTTAACAGTGCGACTTTATAAATACTAAACTCCTGTTTTTTGCAGAACTCTGCACTGTATATACTGATATATCAAATCATACCTATATGTTAAGCACTAACATTTAAGGACATGGGTTCACTGTGGGTCGGTCCACTCCGCATCAGTCGCTCTCAACAGAAACCATAATCGTGTGTGTGTGTGTGTGTGTGTGTGTGTGTGTGTGTGGTGGCACTCCTCGGTGGATTTATCAGATGTGAGAAAAAACGTGTGTGTCACAGTAACTTTTGTTCATGACAGTAACTGTATCGCTTACACACCCTGATGCCATGCGACTACTACGGTGGCCCGTCAGTTCATTACCTGGCAAATTTAGTTTTGTCAGTGTTTCCAAAAGCTACTTTCATGCACTTATTTGACCATTTCTGTGCTCTCTCTAGATGTAAGCGCATTGGTGTTCAACTCAAAGTTGGATAACTGTACTGTTAGTAAACGACTGTGAATTTAGATGTTTTTCGTGGCATGGACATGCATTAATATAGTCTTATTGACTCAAAAGTTACTTTATTCCACTTCTTTATTTTTTACACTTCTGACTGTCTTGCTGGATCAACCCTTTGTTTATATGTGCAGTACTAAACCTCCCACGCTTACCGCGTTATGCTACTGATATTAGAGACTGTAGTCTTTGAGTTGTGTCTATTTAGTTTGTGATGAGCTCTCAACCATGTCTTAAAACTACTACTTGTACCAACATTGCTTACTCTGTAACGATCCGAAAAAATGCTTTCAGCTTCCTCCTCGTATTAGTCTTTTGTATTTTCACTACGAATGCTTAGTAGCAGGCTTTAAATTGAATCTGTTTTGTACATTCATGTGCCAACAGCTTGAAGTGGCTTATTTGACCTGTATGATCAAATTTGCTTGCGTTAATAAAAATTCACTTGTGTACTTGTTAATAAATACTTCATGTCTCTTTGTGTGCTTTGTGCCGCTGGTGGTACTGTAGGATCTTAAACAGCTACTGTCTCTGAGCTGATATGGACTCTTAGATGATTTGTGAGTTATGTACAAGCAGGTGAAGAGATGGAGTAGAAAATGTATGTTTATCAGAAGGAAATGGGCTCAGTAACAACCTCTCACCACTAGATGTCTCCCTCTCCTCCTGGTCTTCCAATGAAATAGTTAACAGCCAAAAATTAGACAGATATAATCCTGTGAAGTTTGACAATTCAATCCTGAGTAAAACAATGAGGCGCTCCCACTTTTATGTTATCAATATGAATATAGAAATTGAGCTGATGACCTGAGAACATAAATGAAGGCTGAGGTGAAATCCCAAAGTTTTGTTGATATAATCACTTTACAATAAAACGTAACTGATGGGAATGACGTCATGGTCAGTGTCATCAGGATAGAGGAAGTTTGAACGCTCTGAAAACCTTTTTACATTCACACTGAATCTTAAGGCCGATGTTTTAATCTATGAACATAAATTCCAACTAGAAACTACTCTAACAACACTGAAGTCAAATTATCTGGGAGCAGAAGCTGTGTGTGTCCGTGCTAACCCGTCGTGTGCAGAGGTATGAAAGGGAAGCAGCACCGTGGAGCTGTCAGCAGCAGGCATGTTGAGTTTGGCCGCCTGTCCGAAGCCGCTGGTCCTCCCAGCCAGGTAATAAATCACATACAAGATAACACTTTGCACCTCGGTGCCAGACAGAACTCGCTCACACATCTTACATATGGCCTCCAGCTCAATAATACATTTAAAGGAAAGTCTTGAAAGTCTTGAAAGTCAGAGCGACCGGTTGACAACAGTGCCGGGTATTAAAGAGGAAAGCTGTTTAGATAGTGTGAAGTTTTTTGTTTGTCCAACAATTCATCCAACACAGTCGAGAGCGTGAACTTTCAGCAAAGCTTGGGAGTTAGATTTGAAAAAGCAACTAGTGAGGAAGGCGACTGAATGGATTAACAATGATCACATGAGGGGAATCCTCACCAGAATTAGCTGATTAGCACATGTCCAAATGAGCAGCCCTGCCCTGCGGCCCAGCTTGCGTGACCCTGTCAAACCAGAGAAATCCTCCACTAATCCAACCCCCTCCCCCTCCCAGTCCATCTAACAGGTCACCTGTACTGTAATTAGATCCTCAGCCTGCGTACCGTTGTCTCCTATGGACTTTGAAAGCTCTTTTCATTATTCTCCATTTGTTTTTATTGGAGGAATAACTCTTCGGGCCCTCAATGATTCCGGATGTCTTTTTTCCCTGACCTCTTCTCAATGTGAGAACTGTGGGTGCTCTCGGTGAAATCATGCATCGACTTCTCTACGTGCATGTATTCCTCTGCTGCCTCAACATGGCTCACCCCTTCTGTCCAGCCCAGTGCACCTGTGTCTTCCACGGACGCACCGACGGAGCTGGATCCAGGTAAATTATATTTAATTCAGCTCTCATTTACACACACACACACACACACACACACCTGCCATTACATTTCATGACATTTATAACATCTTTAGTTGAAAGGTTGACCTAATCAGGTCATCTTCTCTTTACATTATGGTGAATAAAAAGAGATCTTATTGTACATTCACCTCAGCTCAGCTTTCTAAAACAGTCCAACATTCAGACCACATGGTGCCGGACTCGTATTGAGTCAACGGAGAGTCTAGAGGAAGCACTGGCTCGTTATCTTCACTGTAAATGTAGAAAATTAAGGAAAACTCATATTAACAAAAGGGAAATCAAGATCTTACCAACTCAGTACGGTAAAGTCTAAACATGTGCGGTGAAGTTAAAGGTAAATATATCCAAATGCACCGTGGAACAAGTTGTACAGGTTGTGCTGAGCTGTATGGACATAATCTACATTACATGGCTGCGTACCAATCCAGTTAACCCCGAGAGAAACCTGATGGCCACATGCAGAATCTGTGGTTTTTTTAGCACTGACCCCCTTTTTGACAATGCAGTCGCCTGTGGGCGACAAAATGAGTCCATCATGTCGACGAGCGTGACATAAAGGCGAGACGATGACGAACAGCTGCATTTAAACTAATACTAACAGTCAGACAGCAGAGAACAGCTGGATGTGTCCGTGGTGAAACAGGGAAAAGGTGACAGAGGCGATGCTGCTAAAGATGACGTCATACGGGCAGAATGACACAAAATCTGCTAAAGATTGTGTAAATGTAACGCTAATTAAACGCTTCTATTGAAAGCTATTAAACTCAGTGGTTATCGTGTTCATTGATTATCATCCGTGACCATAATTGGGTCCAGATATTCCGCCTCCTGTCATAGATGTCAATCCACACGATTATCTCACCATTTATGATTACAGTGATTAGCCTTGACCTTGGCATCTGGGAAGAGCCCATAGATGGACTACAGTCAGTCAGAAAAAGCATCCCACAACACAATGAGGAGTGTTGGTGGACAGATAAACACATGTTTATACCTCGTAAACTGGAAAATGGGTTCAGCCATTAATGACCCTTTTGTAAAGCAGTTTTATCCGACCCTTGGTTATGCTGAAACTCTCTCACTCATGTATCTTTTATTCTCAGATCTGTGCTCTGCAACGATCCGGACATGTCTGATATACCCATCAACGTCCCCGTGGATACGGTCAAACTTCGCGTAGAGAAAACGGCAATACGGCGAATTCCAACAGAGGCTTTTTACTACCTGGTGGACCTGCGGTACCTTTGGATTACTTATAATTCCATAAACTCTGTGGATACTGGAAGTTTCTACAACCTCAAAGTGCTCCACGAGCTGAGGCTGGATGGAAATATGATCTCCATATTCCCTTGGGAGTCTCTGAAAGAGATGCCCAAGCTGAGGACACTGGATCTACACAACAACAGACTCACTAACGTTCCCACTGAGGCGATACCATACCTCCTCAATATCACGTACTTGGATCTATCCAGCAACAAACTGGCCACGCTACCCTCTGACCTCATGGATATCTGGCCCCCCTTCAACGGAGCACCCATCTCTACTAATGCCTCCCAGAAAGTTGTGTTAGGTAAGAATAAACGGGGCCATGGCAGGACACTTTTGGGGTTGTTTGTAATTACCTTAGGAACTTCTTTCCATCACAGGTTAATCTAGCCAGACATCTGGTAAGTAACTGTAAGTAACTGCCAGGACACATTTAGATGGGTTTATTGTAAGTAGTGACAACTTGGCGCTTAATGTACATTATCAATGTATTGTGCTAATTAACAGTCGGATATTTAACACACTGCCAAGCCAGTGTCTCCAGAGGTGCAGCAGGGAAATGTATCCACGCAACTTTATTATGCAAAAAAACTACGTAAACCTGCTTTGGATGCGTTTAATATAGACGACCAGTGTTACTCCGTTGTGGACCGACTATATGTGAAAGTGTTTTTAATTTACTTGAGCCAGAGAAGGACATTTGACCAGTAATCAAGTAATTGATTTACTGTCAAAGCTTGAATTCTTGAAGTGATCTTTCTGAGCATTCCTAAAGAAAATGTGAAAGATTTACTGCCTTCTGGAAACTTGTCTTCAAAGGTTTAGTCCTCAATAATTGTTAAAGGGTTTCTACAGTTCTGTGAGTGGTTTTATAAACAGAGTAGTGTTTCACAGCTTTGGCAATTATAAGCAGACGTGTCAGTATAAATGTTTGGATTCTCATAGAAGTCATTGATTAGGAAACCTAACAACTCCCTCAAACAATTAAGTACTCGGTACATTTGTCACAGAAACATCTTGGACCAGTGGCCTCCTGCTTACAGCACTGCCCTCCACTGCTAACAGACAGTCAGGGAGGGGCAGGTAGGCAGCACACATGCAGATGGGAATTGTGATTTTTTGTTTTAATGCGGGGCGGAGTGGGTTGGAAAGAGTGACGTCTGAAACTGTTACATGTGTGGGAGCACTAAAAACCTCACTCACGTCCACTTTGATAGTTATTTTAATACTTCATGGTCTCACACTAAGACGCTCCCTTGCATTTAAACTATGTCTCGCATTTTAATCAATATTTTAGTATCTTCTGTCCATATTATTGGATGCATTTTGACTTTCATACAATGTGTCATTTTCAGCCGAGCATATATGAGAAGAGAAGTTTGTTCCCTGTGTCTGTGCTGCAGGGACGGTGGGAGGGATCTTGTTAATAGGCTATATAAGCTAGCTTATCCATGTCTGTGTGCACCTGAAGGAGAAAAAGGATTAGGCCGCAGGAAAAACAGTCCACACTCCGACTACAGCTCCTGCAGCCTTAAACCGTTTCCTGTGCGCATTATGAGAGGAAGTCAGCGTTTTTAACTAACTGACGACCATCATAGCTAAATTAAAAGCAATTTAAAGAACAAACATTAAAATGTGATTTGATCTTAAAAGCAATAATGTCACTGACATCTTATTTTCTAAGTTTGTAAAAAAATAAAGAAACTGCGTTAAACCATGCAACTGCTTCCTTTTGATAACTAATATAAATATATCGATGAATAGTGTTGAGTGATCCGTCGATGCAGCTCATTTAAACAGTGTGTTAACACAAACCACAGGAAGGCCAGTGGCAGCTTAGGTGCTTTGCAGCTGTTAAGACAAACTAATCTGGTTAAAGGGCTTATTACTCACCAGTACATGTGCTTACCTATTGTGTGCAGCAGGTGTTTACAGTCTGTAAAGGAGGACACATGATACGGGTTCACTTCCACAGCCTGTGAATGTCCGTAAGACGACGAGAAAGCAAACAGAGCGCTAGATTCAGAGGCGGGTGACAAAATATGAATAACTTTGATGACGTGTACAAAGCAGCCTTAGCTACTGATTCATTTCTTAATAAGGTTTACTCCGAAAAACATTTCACAGCACCACAATCATTATAATCACAGACAGTTTGAAAGTCTTAAAGAACTACGAACTTTGTCGTGCCACCGTCCGTATCCTCCATCAGCAGAAATGTTTAGTAATACAGCATCTAAATATTGTATGAAACTATCAATCAATCAATGACCCTGATTTATCTCATCTTTTCGTCTTCAGGCCTCCAAGACAATCCCTGGTTCTGTGACTGTAAAATCTCCAAGCTGATTGAGCTTTCCAAAATGGCCGACACACCAGTGGTTTTGATGGACCTATTCCTGACGTGCAGTGGACCTGAGAACCTGGCGGGTGTGCTCTTTCAGCGCGCTGAACTTGACAATTGCGTAAAACCAACAGTCATGACTTCGGCAACCAAGATCACGTCTCCGTTGGGCAGCAATGTCCTCCTGCGATGTGACGCCACAGGGATGCCAACGCCGTCTCTCGTCTGGGCAAAGACAGGTGGCTCTCAAGTCAACAACACAGGTATAATATGGAGGCTTTTGAAAGTATGATCATTTGTAGATTGTCATTGTCTTGTACGTACATTTAAAAGGCTTGCTGAGACTTGATCCATTTTGACGTTCGTGTTCTTGTTCCACTCTGCAGTCCAGGAGTCACCTGGGGACGGCATCGTATGGTCCATCATGAGCTTGCATGGAATATCGTACATAGATGCCGGGAACTACTCTTGCAAAGCAAAGAATGTTGCTGGTGATGCCGGGGCAACCATTTCTGTCTCAATTGCCGGAACCATCAGCACCACAATCCCTCCACTGAGCCCTAGCATCGTAACTGGGCCAACCAGCCAAGACACAACACCTGCTCCCCCAACAGACGCTCCCAACTCGCCCACTATCGCGCCCACGGCTCCCCCGAGAACATCAACACTAGCTGCCGTCCCGAAAAGACCGCAAACCAGCCCCAGCACTAATATACAGAAAGGCCCGCCCAAGCAAGGGAAAAGCCAGCTGGGAGGAAATGGAAGAAAGCTTGCAGCAGATGAAAAGAGCAAGAAAAGTGATCCCTCAAAGTCTGTCAAAGAACTTAAGATTGTAGAAGAAACAGAGGACACTGCGGTTTTGCTTTGGAAAAAGGACGGGTTGCCTAATGATGCTCCGCTCACAGTGGTATACTCACCTTATGGCGAGGAGGACATCAAAAGGACGCTGGAGACGAATGCTGGCAGTGGGAAAGTCCTCCTGGAGGGACTTTCATCTGGAATGAGGTACTCCGTTTGCCTCGTAGCCAAAGGTAGCGCTGCTGGGAAAGATCCGTGTGTTGACTTCTACACACTGGACAATATGGAGGACGGTGGGCAGAACCAGCTGTTTGTCATCATTAGCGGCATCGCCTGTGCGCTGGTGTTGCCTCTCATTGCACTGTTGCTCTACAAGATCCTCGCTCTGTACTGCAAAGGTCAAAGCGCAGGTTCGGACGAAGAGGAGCTTGAGAAGGATAGCTACGTGAAGTTTGAGACAATTTCAATGAAACAGAGGACTTTGAACACCCACCCAACAGAGCTCTGGGCACGGAGAGCGACCAACGACTCAGAGCGAATGCTGCTGTGCTCCAGGTCGAGCATCGACTCCCAGATGACCTATAAGAGCGACAGCTCCCGGTCTGAGTGGCTCTGCTGACCACAGGATTCCATGGCCTGTATGCCCAAACGCCATGCGAACACATCATATGAAATACCCTTTATATGCCTTTTATTAAACTGATTAACTATGAAATCATTCATAAATCTTTATAAACATTCATTTTGGATTTTTTTTCCCATCATCGGGCCTGAAAAGAAACGGGATGCTGTTTTGAATGATTGCGATTTTTATTCTGCCTTTTTCATTAAGTATTAATTTATAAAGGTTTATATAACGATTAAGAAAAGTGTAGTTGACATTTAAATAAACAACGTTCCTTTAAGGTTGCTGGGGTGTTCAAATACGTTTTGATAAATCACCACTCAGAGCAATCACTGATATTTCCTTCATGTCCTTATTTGTTTCGGAGCCTTATCTTTGATAAAGAAGTTTGAATGGTTGCCACGGCAGCACAGCACCTTTGTTGGACTTATATAACGTATCAATAGAACCATACAAAGAGTTACCTGTGAGTGGTGTTTTATGTCATATCGAATGCCAAAGTTTAAGTGTCACACATAAATACGTGGTGTCAAAGAAGACCCATTATCCACTTCCCATCACATTTACAACATCATTGTTGCTCTTAGCAACAAGCTGATTGTTGCCTTAATGGACCAGAAAATACTGTCAGTGTGTTTGATAGAATATGGGGGTTGTCTAATAAATATTGCCTGTTTCTATGACTTTCTTTGTGTATATATTTGTCTATAAGTGGAGTTGTACATTTGTTTGTAATAAACTGAACAATTGTTGAATTCTATTTGTGAGTTGTATCGTGTCTGAACACAGACTTGATAGTGTCAAATACAAAATGAACCACGACCAGAAACAGCATCTCCCTCTCTGTCTCTATATGAACATCGTTGATATCTTTTATTCTTAATTTGATCGTCATTTTAGCTTCTCCAATCATCTCTGTTCATTTTCCATCATCAACAGGTCGGGTGCTCCTTCTAGGCTTCACCCATGGGTGCAGATCCCGGGGGGGACGGGGGGACATGTCCCTCCCAATAAAATGACCCTAAATTATTCAAAATTGAACAAATGTATTTTCAGACTTCACATTCTTGAAATTTTAGATTCACATCTAAAAATAAATGATTGAAATGGTGGAACAAATAATGTTTGACAAATATATTTCTGACTCCACATTCCATCATATCATATATCATATTCTGATATTCATCCATATCAATTAATCATGCATAAAGTAGTCCCATACACTGGGAGATGGTGAGAAGAATTGGGGATCTGGGAGGGTTGGAGGGAGGCGAAAGATAAGAACATGAGTAGATATTACACGCCTGAGACCCTTAAAATTATGATTTACTAATATAGCAGTTAAGTAAGCGGTGATACGCGCTGTTGGCTGTTTAGGACAAATAAACAAGAAAGGTAAGCACAATAAATGATTCCCTTGAATGACATGGTGAGCCTCTTCCAAGTTGTGATTTATGGTGGCAGGGTATGAGTTGCATACAGGCAAAACAAAAATGCACACATCACTTTTGTGTCCCCCCCAATCCTGACATCAGATCTGCACCTCTGGCTTCACCAGATGAGACTAAAACTCAACCGTTTCAGTGCACGTGGTACTCTGTACCTGCACTACAGGGCTGAAACTGCAGGATATCTGCTGTGAATTAAACAGACTACATGAAGTAGAAGCAATATAAAGAGGTTTCTGCTGATAAAAATGTGATTAATGACATTTACGAATAGAAGTAGACATAGAAAGCTACAGAGACATATCACATGTGCTCAATCAGTTATAAACAAGAGCAGACGTGTTCATCCTGAAAATCAATGGGTCACAGTTGTCACGCTCTCTGAACATCTGAGCAAACGCTGCCGTAAATCCTGATAAGACGACGGCTGGACTTGGAAAACTGTTCCCATGGATACCTCTGTGCCACCAGCTCCGTGAGCCTGCAGCACAAGGTAATCTCTGGTGCCAGCTGTGCTGTTATCATGGCAACAGCCGAGCAGTTTTAATAAACAGAATGATTGGATGGTGGACAGGGATGGGCTGGACTGTTAATGACTGGGAGGTGTTGAGTTTATGGACAGACGGACAGATGATTCTAAGTAGAGAAGCAAGAGAGCCAGCAGGATAGAGAGAGAGGGAAACGAGAGACGGGCGGAAGTATAGATCACTGAACAGACTGATAAAAGGCAGACGCAACAGATTTCTTCTGTAATCAATACACAGTTGCCACTGGGCTGTGGTCAATAAAAGCAAGAGAGGCTAACTGGTGGCGAGACACTTCACAGATCGAGAGGCTTTACAGTTGCATCACAAATCCTCTGGCACCACGTGGACCTGGTGCCATTGTGGCAGTCCAGTGGAAAATTGGCCACATGCAAGTAGTGACAGAACATATAACAGAGCTATAAAAAGACGAGGCTCAGACACTGTTGTGGCTGCTCAACCAGGTTGTAAATTAAGAGATAAATGGATGAAATTTGTCAGATTTGCTTCTGACTTCATCAGCCCTTTATTCAGAGGTCAAGAAAGGCGGATTACAGATTTTAGGCATCAAGAAACTTTCTATATGAAATAATGAGCAGCAGCTATTTTACATCCCAGATACTTTCCTGATGACTTAAACCTGCGTGTGATTGTTATTCAGCATTCAACAAGAGTCAAGCGAAGCGAAGAAAAACGCGAAAATTAACATTTTCATTTACGTCTGCCGGGGGTGAGACCGTGGGAAAAGGTTCTCGCCCTTCAGACCGCTGACATTAGCCTGGAGACGAGTCTGTAAATCTTCTGCTGCTCCTCTACAAGGTTACCGGTGACGTTGTTACTCACAATATCCCAGTCATGGAGCGTATGAATGGAGGTTTTGGTTGGTTGGAGTCTGTGAGTTGTTCTCCTGGGCGAAAAGAGGACAAACAAATTAGGAGATAATCTGCTTCACTCCTCCTCCATTCTCTATAAATTACTCATTCCACCGATTCCCCCCCGGAAGCCAGATGAACTTCAGCAGTCTGACACACTGACTCCTCATTCACACACATGACACAAGACAGAGTGTCTATTGTGTGTGTAATTACAGTGGTACTGTAAGTGTATGTCATGTATAAATGGTGTTTTAGTCTGAAAATTGGTTCCCAAAGGTCATTTCTTTCCATTATTGATGCAAAAGTAAATATTCTAGGGTTGTGTTCAGTCTGATAGCTTGATATGCGCGTCGCCCAGACACAAAAACTCTGTCTCGAACACAAACAGAAGGCCCATGTCAGAAGGGACGCGGGTCAGGGGGTGGAGTGACGCTAACATGTTGTTGTTATGTGGGACCTTTCTTTAGCCCAGCCTCATTTCTTGCATATTCCACATTCTGCTTGGGACACTGACTGCAGCTTAAAGAAGATCTTGCTCCAATGCTGGAATAGCATGTGCAAAATTTACCACGGGGGTGTCAGGAATTTCAATCTTTGCTTCCAAAACAGACTGGCAGCCGGGGGGGCTGAAGTGGGGAGTGAGCGAGATCCCACACAGTTTTTTTTTTTTTGGTTGAACACTGCGCTGGCAGGATTACCTCCTCCATCTTTTCCCCGGGGTACATCTCTCCTTACATTGATGTCTTCTGGTGCGTGAAGATCCACGGCCTTGGACGAGGATGCCAGAAGTGCTCGAGCAAATGTTGCTTAATTTTGGGGAATTCTTGCGTGCCAGTGCCAACAGAGGGAATGCCTGAGAAAAACTGAAAGAAGTGCTGCTCCCAAGACTGGACGGAGCGCAGGATTATGTTGGCTGCAACGATCACGGCAGCGCTCATCTATTTCATGGTGCAAAGCTCTGGAGCCTTGGCCCTCAGCACAGCATGTTGGGATGAACGCCTCTCCAGAGTCGGGAGGAACATCACCTGTGTGGGTAAGTTTTCTGTGAACTCGATAGAAAATACTGTACAGCCAAGATCACCAGGTGGGTTTTTGCAAATTTCAAATAATTCAATACTTGACTCTGTAAATCCAGTGCTGCCATGAAGCCGTCCAACAGTGTCTGATAACGTGCAGCAACTTCTACAACTGCGACCACATACGCCAGAAGGTGTTAATGAAGTATTTATGCTCCCTTTGTCACATTGTTAAACACTTTCTGTCGATACGTAATGTTTCTTATTGAGCTCAGATACTCCAACAGGGAGCTGTTCTGATGAGCAACAGGATCGTATTGGATAACCTAATGAAACGTCCTCCAGAAGACAAACACTCCCCCCAACAAATTCTACCACAATGCAAATCAGGAAATCGATGTTCGTATTGATCGCGTTGTGCATCAGGAGCAACACTTTTTGTGTCACTTTGCTGGCAGATTGAAAACACACCGCTGATTTCCTTTTTGTATTTGTGAAATTGCAGCGGTCGGATTGAAATGACCAGTTTTCCCGATAACGTCCAATTAAGCGAGCAGAGAATCACGTTGACCACCGTGTGAACTCGTCCATTAATGATTCATCGGGATGCCTCCTAGCAACTGTGGCACCAGTGGCCGTCTAGGGAAGCATACATTTCATTATGTTGTTTGTCTGGTGTTGCTCATTGTTTTCTTCATTCCACAGAGTTAAGAGTGGTACCCATGGCTGCACATGACAGCGTCATTACCATGATAGACCAGAGCAACTTCTATCAATAGCATCCAGACAGCCAACACATTTGTTTTCACTTAACTGCCGCGTTTGTTTAACGGGCTCCTGACTGAGTTACATCTCTGTATGATGAAAATGATTCAGTGTTTCCAACGGTGGACATTTACTCATTCCATTTACTGAGTGCTTCTCCGTTTGACATCATTCATTACAGAGTATTGTTAGAGTCGCAGGATAGAAGACCTATTTGTTGCTAAGGGATCATGTTTCATCCAGAGGCAGCTGCCTTGAACTTCCCCCCGTTAGACATGAATAGGGTTTAATCAGAGAATTTGACTAATGACAACTGCAGCGTGTCACAAAGAAGAAGGAAGGAAGCAGCTAAAAGTGTTCAATCCTGCCAAAGATTGTTTTTTCACTGGTACACCATTTAAAGATAGAAGACAAATAAAGTCAAATTATGGCTGAAAATCGATTAATCAATGTACAGATATGTAATCAGTAATGATTTTAGTAATAGATGAACCACTTTAGTTAGTTTTCAAACAGATATTCTCTGACTTCAGCTTCTCAGCTGGGACGCTGCTTCTCTTTAAGATATTTGACAGTTTAAGGAATATCTTATACGAGCAAATCAAAGGAAATAATAACCACATTAAACAGTGAAATTAAACATTGCACAGATCACTGAAGCATCCAGAAATGAAGCCGTAGATTATTTGACATTATTAAACCACTAAATACTGGCATCATTGAGGAGCACTGCACTACTGAGGAATCCTCGTCATCACATATTGTCTCTGTAACGACCTGTGCTGTGTTATTGTAACAAAGGAATTCATAAGATTCATGAAAGACACGTGAAGTTTTTCCTCTTTTTGTTAAGTCTCACAGCCCTTCATGATATTCGGCCATGGTAAAGCCATTCATCGGATGGATCTCGACGGGAGGAACCAGAGGAGGCTCGTGGCCGGGGTGGGAAGCTCCATCCTGCTCGACTTTCACTTCAGAGAAGAGAGAGTTTACTGGGCGGACAAACACAGCGGGGTCATCTACAAAGCCTCAGTGAGAGGAGCACACAGACAGGTGATTATGTAACGAGACCCGTCCTCATAAGTAAACACCAAAACGCAAATACTGAGTCTATCTTTGACCAGAATGCATCGCTCTGAGGTTTGTTTTGACTTTGAGCATCTGTGTTGCAGAAACTGTTCTCGTCTGACAAACATATCTCGGGCCTGGCGGTCGACTGGATTTGGAACAGCGTTTACTGGACGAGTGGCGAAAAGGGAAAAATCAAGAGGATGGATATAAACGGAAAAAATGAAAGGACTCTTTTAAGACACTTGACCGAGCCAAGTTCTATAACTGTTGACCCGGCCAGCAGGTAACACACCGTGTGTTGTTGGCCTCTTTTTACATGGAGGCAGATTATGCAAGAATTGGATGCAAAGAAGCATCCAATTCATTTTGTTTTGTAACTGACAAACACATAAAGCCAGCAAATAAAATAAATAATGAAAATAACTGCAAAGGCCCTTTTCTCAGTCACAAATCATATCTTGCAGGTTTCTTTTTTGGCTGTCTGCTGGAACGACTCCAAGCATTCAGCGGTCTGATGCGACAGGTCAGAGGAAAACCACACTTGTTAAAATGTCTGAACAACTAAAGGCCCTGTCGATTGACCGAGAGGAGAAAAGGCTGTTCTGGGTTCAGTTCGGTCCGCATGGAGAAAGCGCCATCGCCTCTTGTGATTACAATGGGAACGTCCTGCACATCATAGATCAGCCACTTCGGTGAGTGTGTCCTCGTGCTCCAGTTACCTCGTCATCCTTTTGGATTTGTGAGTAATGTTCCTGTGACACTCTGTGTGTCTGTCTGGTTTGTTCAGGTCTCAGTCACTGGGGATGTCAGTTTTCCTGGAGCACTTGTTCTACACTGATGCTGCGTCTCGAGTTATAAAACAGGTTAATAAGCACAGCGGTGGAGAGCCGCTGGTCGTCAACGTCAAACCAATGGCTAAACCTCCACTTGAGATCAAGGTCGTGCATCCGCTCAACCAGCCGATGGCAGACTCCCAACCAGCATCTCCAGGTTACAGCTGAGCTAACGTATCTACTTTATATGAGATTCAAATCACAGTGTTTTAATAATATATAAACCATTAACCCTTTCAAACAGGTTGTGACGAACAGAGTGGAAACTGTGTGGACGTCTGCTCCAGTCCAGCCGAGCCGGGGAGCTGCCAGTGCAGAGAAGGCTTTACTCTCAGCAGGCAGGGAACTCACTGCGAAGGTACGGAGGCTGTTAAATGTATAATCATAAGAAAACAGCATGTACTAAAATAACAGGTAACATCTGTGTGTGTGTGTGTGTGTGTGTGTGTGTGTGTGGCACAGATGTGAACGAATGTGCGCTCTGGAACCACGGCTGCTCTCTCGGCTGTGAAAACATCCCCGGCTCTTATTTCTGCACCTGCCCTGAAGGATACGCCCTCCTCCCGGACAGGAAGACGTGTCAAGGTAGACTGGAAACAAATTTGTTTTTGTCATTATGTTGATAAGATTTACAATTTGGATCCCATTTTAATTCCTAAAAAGTTTCAATTCAATACCTGTTTACACAAATGTAACCAGTAACAGATAGTCCACAAGTGTGGATCTTGTGGATCGGTAAGTTCTGGTGACAAACTTCTTTCACTTATTGCTTTTAATGATCAACTCCATCAATAACATCGGCTCAACTATTGACTACACCTGGCAGTTCTGTCCTTTATGTGCAGCTGCATGTTAAGTACAATCTCTGAACCTTCCTGCACCAGTCATTGTTGACTGTCCAATCAGCAACTTGAAATGTAAAAGTAAAACTTTGAGGATAGCCTGTGGGTTTAAAGATTGTATTTCAATACTTGTCGCACTACAAATAGAAACCAGAACACTTTTGTCCTTTTCCTACAGATTCTGCATTCACACACACATATAGAGATTAAGTTAGACTCTAGAATGAGCTGGGTACATTCTCCTTTCATATGTCTCTGTTTCTGAAGCTTGGACGACGAGCTGTGCAGAGTCCTTGTTCAGTGAAATGATATAGAAATTAGAAAAATGCAGGTTTTATTCAAAAAGTGGAAACACGTCACACTGTGTTCAGGTCGGCGTGATGAATGCAGTTCTGGTTTCAGATGAGAAGCTCTTCTTTCTGTGGTGCCATGAAAGGTGGCATTTGTCCCCCAGACACGACTTTGACCCTCCAGAGCCAATAAAAAGGCCGGGTCATCCTAGACTACACACACGCGAGCTGCCAATTGTGTGTCAGGTTATTCAGGTCAGATCGCTGACACTTTGTCACTGAAGGTCCAGTGCTGAGACTGAGGGCCTGTGTGAGGTAGAGAAGCACTGATGTCATATTAAAGTAGGTATTAAGAATCGTACTGTAGGACTGATCTGTTTAGCTTTCTGATAATATTGGTCACTAAAACATGTTGTTGTGGTTTTACTCATCAGGACATTCGATATAGCTTCTCTACCTCAGTCTGCGTCTGCTCATTCCTCTCTGACATGCAGGTCTGTTGTCTGCAGGCACAACAATAGACTCTGTTAGTGAGCAGATGCCTCAGACAATCTAATATCACGGCACAAACATGCACTGCAGTCATGAGGGAACGTATAGAAACACTTCATTTACTTAAACAAACGGCTAAAACCAACATTTGTTGTCACGGACTTGGAGATATTATTATTATTTAAAAAATGTTTGATAATTATTTATAGTTTGATTGTGAAATTGCCGTCTGCTTCTCCAGATAGCGTGAAGTCGAAACGGTGATTAACTTTACAACACATTATGAACACATCCTAATCTTCCTTCTCTTCTAATCTAACAGCTATGAGGCCAGGAGAACAGGGATGGCACACAGACACAATAAGATTAAATGACGAGGTGACATTTGCAATAGGGAACATATCTGGTCAGCAGCTTTGTCTCTCTAAGCCGTTTAGCAGACAACCTTTGCCAAGGTCCAGAAGAAAACAAACATGGAGCCAAGCAGCAGGCGAGACAATAGAGATGACAACAGAGACAACGTGCAGGAGGAAACAGCCGGCTGCTTAGAAAATATTTGTGTTTATTAATAAAGAGTTTGTTAGAGCTCAGGACAGACGGAGCAGAGAGCTGCACAGATACAGACAGGCTGTAAAGACCCTTCAGACAAACTGTGATTTGTGATTTGTGGCTATAATAACACAATTTTACATGAGTTTAATTTTAAAAAACACACTTTTTTTCTTAAACAACGGCATAAACAATGATTCAGACTATTAATTTAATTCAAAAGTTTTCAAAGTTTTGTTTTTCCTCAAGTTGTCTTTCATTGTCATTTCAACAGAAGTGTTTTTCCTACACTTTGTTCATAGTTCATTCTTCATGTAATGATCATGGCTGGTATCTAATTGGTGAAATCCCCCAAAAAACATAAAAAATGCATAAAACTTTCTAGCTAGAGCAATAATTGTACCGTCTACCTTTAGGAACAGTTAACAGTCAGAGGCACGGCAACATATACTGTAACTATTTCACATCAGATTCATATGTGTGCGCTCTGCCTCTGTATACGTCGGCCGTAAGAACAGGTACCATGCTCCTGTGAGTTAACATTACATCACCCGCACCACTGCGTGGGCTCTGACTGCACTTCATCAATCTTTCACCTGTTCTGATCGGGTCAGGTCCGACTTCCTGAAGGGATTTT
Source organism: Spondyliosoma cantharus (assembly GCA_900302685.1). Taxonomy (NCBI): domain Eukaryota; kingdom Metazoa; phylum Chordata; class Actinopteri; order Spariformes; family Sparidae; genus Spondyliosoma; species Spondyliosoma cantharus. The sequence goes on from OMLP01045373.1 coordinate 33,978, forward strand.
ACCAGAGAAGGGTGTAAGAAGCTTGCTGTCCATCTGGCTCTGTTAGAATTTGCTGCCTGCTGTGCCCCAAAACAACACGTAACACACCTGTGACCTCCATGTTGGCTCTTAATAGACGGTTATAATACCACGTTCTTTAATCATTATTGTACCGTTAATGTTGCAGTGAACCGTGACAGCATTTCAAGATGTATATCTTCTTCACTCAATCAGAGATCGTACCGTGTGACGGCAATATCACAAAGTGTGGCCATGGATGCCTGACGACAGACGAGGGTTCTGTCTGTGTGTGTCCGGAGGGCTCGGTTCTGCAGGAGAAGGGACACGCCTGCACCGGTACGCACCGCCACACACCTCATCGAGTGAAGACACTAAAATCTATCTTATATTCAGAGTTGTCTGTAATTGTTTATGTGTGTAACTCTGTGTTTTCTCATTTGAGGTGAAAATTAGCCGTGTGTGTATTTATTATGTTGCACTAAAGACAGTTATATTAGATGTTGACAATTGCTGTGTCTCAGTTCAGGGTCTGCATCCTTCGAAGGACTCGGCCTTTGCGGTCTTCGAAGGCGAGTCCTTCGGAGAGACCTTGTTAACAGTCTAGCCTCTGGAGCATTTCCTGGTTGTGTCACCAGATGTTTTACCCTTACGTCACGATTTCTGCCGCCCAGGCCCGCGAAAGTGACGATCTACGGCGCGCGGCGTCGCCATTTTCTCTCTTTCTTTCTTCCTTTTCTGGCACGCAAAGAATCTTGGGATATGTGAGGCCACGAAGGATCGTAGCGGTGCGTCCTCCAGAAACAGGGAAAAGAAGGTCGCATTTGAAGGAGCCTTCGCACGCCATTGTGACGTAATTGGCCTTCAAATGCGGCCTCGAAGGATGCAGACCCTGAACTGAGACACAGCAAATACGTCACCCAAGGAAGAGCCGTCTCGTTGGCTTCATCACTCTCGTCAATGAGGGGAAGTGTAGAAACACAAGTAAAAGACCTTAATAAGCTTCAAGTCACTTGAAAATTAGATTCTGCAAATACCTAAAATCATCAGATCACAAATCTGCTAACAGGAAAGTTGCCTTTCTGACATATTTATCAGAACTGAATGACTGAATAATAATCAAAAGATAGCATTAATACGATATGTAGAGCAGGTATATATCAACATACTGTTTAAGGCTGAGTCGTGTCGGTGAGTAACAGAAGCGTATCTGTATGAATGTGTTACACAGCGTTTTCTGTTGCAGGCTGCTCGTCTGCAGACAGAGGAGGCTGCAGTCAGATCTGTACTCCTGTCACACCGACTAGGTGGCAGTGCGCTTGTCTTCCTGGCTACCAGCTCCACCAAGATGGCAAGCGTTGCATTGCCTCTGGTGAGTCACACCATGGCAGTCAGATGAGGCGGATCAGCCCACACATAAACACTCTCCATCCATCTAATCTGACAGTCTTTCTCCCTGTAAATCCTTCCCACATGCTGGAGTTTAAATAAAGGTGAAAACAACAAGATAAAATCTGAAAACATATGAAATGTGTTTTTCACTCGTCAGGACCTCCGCCTTATCTCCTCGTCGCCAATCTAGTGGATGTGCGACGGATTAATCCTGATGGTTCTGAGGATCAAACTCTCGTGGAAGAGCCCAGAGGAAAAATCATAGCTGTGGACTACGACCCGGTCCAGAACAACGTGAGAGGAAAAAACCCTTTTTATCTTTTACTACCATATTGTTTCAGACATTTCAATAGAAGCCATTGTATTAGAGTGTGAGGAGGTACTCCACTAATCTGAGGTCTCTGGAGTCACTGATTTGAGGGACACCAGATCCAGGTTTTGTTGAAGACACCTAGTGACACCTAGTGGACACAGACTGTAGTGTGATGTCATGTAGGGTTCAAAAAACAATATTTTTGACTTTTTCAAACTGATCTGCTTTTATTTTTTCATGGTTGCATCTATTTCATACACTGAATTCATGTATTCATCGATGTTTGTGTTTATTTTGAAGTTGTACTTTGCCAGTACAAGTCAGAAGACGATTGAGCGAGTGGATCTGACCGGTGGGTCCAGAGACGTTCTAGTCTCTGAGGGTTTGGACTCTCCAGAAGGACTGGCAATCGACTGGGTCCACCGCAGGATGTACTGGACAGATAAAAGGCAGGTGGTGTTTGTGGGCAGAAGACGTTGATTGTTCATGAATGATTGTTTCATTAAGTTCTGTTTTAAAGCACGCTCAGCCTTTTGTACTCTGAACACATCAACATTATGTTCTTCTGTTCTGTTTTTATCAAACCTCAAGCACATCCAGAGGAACACTTATCTGACATTTTAAAAAGTCTATTTGAGCAGCTGCTCGGTTGCTAAACATTATCAGAACCAACATGGGTTTAGTTTTTCCTATTTACTCTCCTGTGTATGTGGATCCACCAGCCAGTCAACGGTCGACTGCAGCTCCTTGGCCGGACTGAACAGAGAAACCATTGTAAGCAGAGGGCTGGAAAAACCAAGAGGGATCGCAGTTCATCCTTTGGCAAAGTGAGTGCGGCTGCACGCGTACACTAATTTCAGAGAAAAAAACTAACTGCAACCCACCTGGAAGGATTTAATTTGACATGAATAAACATTCGTGCACACAGAAGGTGATTTGTCTCCTCAAACAGAATCTCAAGTGTCTCAGTAGCAGCTCCACTTTATGATTCGTGGAGGATGTGGATCTCCGTGGTTCACTGAGCAGAGCGGGTGTGTGCTGAAAGTTTAAACTGTATGAACTGGAAAACCATACAACAATCTAATGGTAGCAACATTAGCACTGAAGCTAAGGTGGAGTTGCTAACTACAACCTGGACTTCTTGAGTGCTAAACACTCTGCTGACCGGAACTGAAAGAATATAAACATCTTACCTACAGCATCTTAACATCTACAACATTTTCCCTTCTTACTTTCCCATTGAATAACTTCTACAACTACTTTTTTACCATTTGAGGAAGTTGTTCTGGACTGATATCGGTGCCCATCCTGTCGTGGAAAGTGCCTCGCTGGAAGGGAAAGACCGAACTGTCATCGCTAGAACCAGCCTGGAGTCACCGAGCGGCCTGACCATCGATTTCACAGAGGATCGGCTGTTCTGGTGCGACCAGAGGAGGGGTGTGGTGGAGACGGCTGCCCTGGATGGTTCAGATCGACGGGTCCTGTTAGAGAACCAAGTAGGTGAGGCTTGTGTGACACGTAAACATGCACTGTAACTGCGGAACGATCTGTTTGTCATCCAGCAAACCCTTAAAAACAAATCGTCCCCATGATAAACGACAGTTCTCAACCTCGAAGCGCTTAATGAACTCCAGCCGTCTTTCTCTTCACTCCCATTCATCCAGGGAGACCCTTTGACCTCGCCGTATTCGAGGACCGGTTGTGGATATCGGATCAGGAGCACCAGCAGCTGAGGAGCGTACACAAGCGGACCGGGAAGAAACTGCAACGTATCCATGGCAACATGGTCCAACCGGCATCCATCGTGGTGGTTCATCCCCTCGCTAAACCAGGTACAGAGAGACGGCAGGGGTTTAATTCAGAGGTTGAAAACATGACAACTCTTATGGCTACTGTTGATTATTGGTTATTAATGATAACTATATTGCCCACTAACAATATGTGTGACGGAGATTCTGTCATTTTGCATCTTCAGGCGCAGACGTTTGCCTTCACCTGAACGGAGGTTGTGCCCAGGTGTGTGAGAGCAGACTGGGATCCGCCCACTGCTCCTGTCTGTCCCGCTACATCCTGTCAGCTGATGGTAGAAGCTGCTCCGATGCTTCAAATGGAACAGCAGGTCATTCATTTATTTATTTATTTATTTAGTTGCTATGTGCAATCTTTGAATGTGGATGTCTGTGAGGGTGTGTCTCCTGTGTGTGTTTGCATTAATATGCATACAGTAGTTTTTATTCATGCATTTATTTATGCATCTAGTACCTCAATAGATGTTTTGCACTGAATAAGGACTGCACTTCATTTCATTGTACCTGTTATTAAATTATGGTATTTTTAAACCTAGGCTAAGATTTTATTTTTACTTATTTCAATATCTCAGTTAGTAAACGCTGCGTCTAGTTCAGTAGATCGCCTCAGCTGGCAGCCACGAAAGAAAGAAAGATTTTAGTTGTTTAATCAGAAACAGCTCCATTGACAAAAACAGTCATTTCACCTTCCAGACCACAGAGTTTTGTTTGGATGCACACTAACCCGTCCAAACTTTCTGTACCAACCTTGTGTGCTTATTTGTCATTAAGGCAGCAGAATATGTAAAAGCTGGACTTTTATCCTTTACACTTCTGTATGAACCGTGACATGAAACTGCGAATGCTCGTGTTGACTATATGACGTCATTGTGTAGAATCTGGAGACAGTGAAGCTGCCGATTTAACGTCCATCAAGAGCAAAACATTCAGCGATGAGAGCACAACGCCCGGGCTGTCTGCTGATGAAGCAGCAGAGGCTGGTGAAGGCAGCCAGCAGACTCTCATCACAGATAAGATGGTTTCAGGTAACAGAGCATCATTAATCATCAACAGATCACTGGTGGTTCTCTCATTCATTACTCTAACTACATGTTATAATTCCACGTGTTCCCTTCTCCGTCAGACCAGAATGAGTGTTACTCCCATCCCTGCGGTGTGAACGCTCAGTGCCTGGTGGATGCAGGCAGCCCGGCCTGTCTGTGTCTGGAGGGTTTTACAGGTGATGGACGGCTGTGTGTGGGTGAGTATTTCTGTCTCTGCACTATAAATGTGTACGTGATGAAGTAACATATCCTGCAGGAAGCTTATAGGATTACGTTTGACGCAGAGACACTTTGATCTCACTTTCTGTAGCAGAGGTTTAAATTGAACATTTTGGCAACAGGTGGCGAAGCGGCATCGAGTGTAAGATGTAAAAACTCTTCACAGAGGCGGAGCTGCTCTGGAGGTTTAGATAATATTATTTGTGATAAACATTAATGACAGGAGCTGAAGACCAAACGCCTAAAAGGAGAGTCTAAAAATTAAACTCCAGTTCCAATTATTTCTATCATTATGTCCTCTGCAGACAAGTTTGGGTGTTTGCTAAGTTTGTCTGCATCATTAGTCAGTGGTGTGAAAAACAAAACTGTCTGTCATTGTTCTCTTTTAACTGCAAGGCTGAAGAAAACATTATTTCAGATGAGCTGCAAATCTAAAATCTCTCATTACTCTAAAACATTTCCTCCTCCGTCTTGTTTCAGATATTGACGAGTGTAAACGGGGAACACACAGATGTGACAAAAACGCAGAATGTCAAAACACGCTGGGAAAGTATCTCTGCAGGTGCCGGCCTGGATACCACGGCAACGGCAAGACATGTCGAGGTGCGTCCTGAAATACTGTTTCCATCAGTACTGTGACTTTAACAACTAGAGTGTGTAGAAGTCTATTTGCATACGTATATACTGCATGTATATTGTAATACTTGAGAGATTAGTAAAGTGAAAGTTTATATCCAGTGTGATTCATTAGAGTAGTGCCGTGTGGAATTATATCCTTTATCCTCTCAAGAGTTGGAGAACACAACGCCGTGGCCGACGACCAGCAGCTCCGCTGACGCCACCACCCGCCGCCACAACAGCACCTCAGCAGAGAGCTGCCCGTCCACCCACGAGTCCTACTGCCTGTACCAGGGTGTCTGCTTCTACTTCCCTGAAATGGAGTCCTATGCTTGCAAGTAAACAACCCCTCAGTGTGACCCCTGACCTTAAAGTTTAACAGTTCACTGCGGCAGTTTAGGCTTCTATCTATTCTTTGCAACCAGGATAATATGTAAATGATTTCAAGCAGCACTGTGGAATAAAACTGTGTCTTAGAAGGCCAACATTGTTTAAAAGTAATAAAACACACACACTGCAGGCCTTCTGGTGTCTCTCTCTTGTATCTGCTCGTCTCTTGTGTTTTGTGACTGTGCACCTGACAGGCAGCAGGTGTCACTGTTGTTCCATGATCGAGAGGCATCGCCTCGTCACAAAGTGGCTAAACCGTCAAACGGAGGATTTGGAATTTGACCTTTTCATTTCTATACACATATGCATCTTAGAAACATCCTGTAAACAAAAAAGATAATATGTCAAGTTTGTGTGCAGCAACATTTTATGAATGTGATCTTGAGTGTCCAGCGTCAGTCAGTCACGTTCAGACAGAAACTGTCGTCATAATGTTTTGAAAAGAGACGTTCTTTTTCTAAATGTTGTTATATTTATATTTAAAGTATCATGTGACCAACAAGTTAAACTCTGTGATGAAAGTATGATATTACTTGCTCAATAATAGAATCTGATCATGAACTAACAAAATGATGCATCCATGTCTGTAAAACAAGAAAAGGAGAAAGAAATGGCCGACGCACACACACACACACACACACACACACACACACCTGGCAGCACAACACATCTTCTCTAAGGAAATATCACGTTTAACTTTGTGACTTTGTTGTGCCTGTTGCAGTTGTGTGTCGGGCTACATGGGCGAGCGTTGTCAGTTCAGTGACCTGGAGTGGTGGCAGCTCCAGCAGGCCGAGGAGGAGAAGAGGAGAAACGTGGTCATTGCGGCCTGCATGGTGCTCCTCGTCTCCCTGCTCTCCATCGCTGCATGCGTCACCTACTGCTACGGGTGAGAGTGGAAAACAAAGGGCAGAGTCAAACAGAACTGCGATGTAAAGATGGAGGGGAGAGTAAATGAAAAGAGGGAGTGATTGAAGTAAATCTTAAGATTTAAGTAGGTTTCATCGGCTTTACAGCCCTGATATCAAACAAATGCTGAGAATAATCTGGGAAAAGTTCTTTATGTATGTCTGCACGTACATCAACGTGTGTGCTGGTGTGTGCACTTTGCAATAATGATGTATAATATGAGCAGTATTGTGTTCAGTGTTCTGGACACTGGGAGCGTCAGGCCGGCCAGGGAGGAGCTGCTCCGGCAGTGGATGAGCTGACAGCGTTTAGAGGTGTCTATCAAACCCAGGGTGGCATGAGCCGTGTAATGTAGGTGTCTCAGCGTGACAGCCGGAGGTCGGGGAGCAGATCACATGTGGAACGAATGGCGGCATGCAACCCTGGTTAGAGCCGAGAGGGGAGCGTACGTAAACTACACACTGCGACCCCTCCTCCCGTTTATTTCCACCTGAGCTGTCTCTAAGTAGCTGATTTGTTTTACGGTTGTTTCGCTGGCTTACGGACAAGGCTGTTGGCATCCTCCACTCTTTTGACTCACAAAGCACAACCCTCCCCTCCACCTACCGCATCCTAACGTTTGCACTCTGGGTTCCCCCTGTGGAAGCGGCACGCTTTCAATTACATGCTTGGTTTGGCTTGTTCTACAGCAATTACACATAAAAATAGGTCATTTCTCAGCGACAAAATGGAGCCGCTGAGGTATGACCCCAGTGGAAACGCTACATGGCCGCCGATAGCTCTGTCTCAAATTGCCTTCTGCACTCGACTGCAAGTGCACTTATGCAGTTTTTGAGTTTGGTGGTTCAGTCTCCTCCGCAACACACACACACACACACACACACACACACACACACACACACACACACACACACACACATGTGATATCATAGCAGCAATTTGGGCTAAAAAACACACTTTCTTTTTAGGCTCAAACATGCAAAATAATCCACTAAAAATGTGTGTTATGGGGAATTTTCAGCTGATTGTACCGTGTTAAATTTGAGTCCATAATTTCCCTCTGTGACCTGATAACCGTATAAATGTGACTGTGTGATTATTTTACATGTTAATTTATGTGCTGAATGACTTTGAGGACACTCGGGATTTAATGCATGTGTGCTTTTTTTCAGAACCAGGAGATTCTTCCACAAACAGCCGTCGGTGGATAATGTGAGCGAGACCAGCGTGACAGATGAGAGCATGTCAGAGTCCACGACTGCCAGTGTGCCGCGGGTGAGAGCTGTTATCAGCACAGCTTCAAACAATGAAGCAGTGATGAATGTGAACGACTCAGTGGAGACTTAGTTCTGAATCCTGGTGGTGATTACATGATATACTCATCAACGTCTATTCAATCAATACAAATTCAGCATAATTAATATAACTAAACTTGTCATTTTTTCAGAGCAGTAGGCCAACATTATCATTTACTATCATTTTTATGTCATGATTAATTGCTTAGTCTATCAAAAATCAAAACATTGTGAAAGATAATAATCAAAATTTCCCAGTGATGTCTTCAAATTGCTAATTGCTGACGGTTCAAAACCAAAAGACTCTTCAATTACCATCATAAGTGACAAAGAAAAGCAACATATCCTCAGATTAAAGAAGCTGTACCAGCAAATGTTTAACCAACTAATCAATTAATCGATGATTCATTAACCACAGCTCTAATAATCAGGACTGGTTTTGTTGGCAGCACCATCACAAGATGTGTGAAGGAGGTCTAGTTGTAAAAAATGTTCAGAGAGACTCATAAACATGTCGATGATTCACTGTGTGACTCTGCAGTTCTACATGATGGTAGAAAACGGCGTGGACGGATCGGTCGTCCCGGCCGTGGGCTGTCCCCGGAGAGCCGTCTGTCCGTCCTGCTCCTCAGACACAGGTACCTGCAGCCGACACAGACGCCCAGCCGTTCATCTTATTAGACAACATTATTCTAAATTCTGATGTTTTTTTGTTCACCCAGGTGACATTCCCCTTTCTGAAGAGTCGGGAACGATGTCCCAACACAACAGAGGGTACGAGTGTTCGATGGTGTCCGCCGCGGTGATGGAACACAACCAGCTTCCTCTCAGTCGCTCGCTGTCGTACACGTGTACGACTTTCAAACCAGCAGCGCTCTCTGAGACTCCCGGCTCAGAGTCCACTGCTCGATAAGTTTACCAGAGAGGCCGACACAGCTGCACAGATCAACGCACACATGCTGCATCATCTGGATGAGGCACAAACTGTAAATTCAGAGTTTCATTTCAAACTGAAACCCTCCATGAATTAAAGAAAGGCATTTTGAGCAAACTAAAATCTGGCTTGCTTTTCAGTAGATGTGTTAGTTCATGAGGGACATCGTCAAACGCAGGTATCAGGTAGCATCACCCAGAATAAATCATGCAAATCAGCAAATTGTGTAACACAGAAAACCGAAAAAGGAAAGAATAAAGACAAACTGCAGCACAAGAAATGAAAATAAAGGAAACTATAGTTGACACTCAGTTCGGTTCAGAGTGTTGAGACTAAATACAAATGTAGTGTTTCAGTATTTGGGATGAAACTCTTATTGTAGCTGACAACAGCATAAACGTCATGTAAAATACAAATTACTAATCCAACGTAAAAGTCCAGCATGTAGAATAACATCAGAATTATTGTCAGAAATGGGATCTAATTATATGAGCATTAGTGTATAATCACCTGTTTGTGTTACTTTAGAATGAGGCCAATGTTTGTATGTATATATATCTTACATCTACGTGTTCTGCATGTTTCAGACTGGCTCTGCTCAGGATGGAGGTTGCGACTCTGCAGGTTGTTTTAGAATATTTATATGCATTTCACTCTCCGATGAGTAACTGAGAAGACGTCACTCACCAATCAAATATCTGAACATCTTTCTCAAACCGCTTCGACGAAAACTGGTGCAGGACGATGAAACATGAAGAGCGGCTGCTTGCCTGTGTTATAAAGGGATGAATTCTGTCTCGTCCTTTAGAAAATCCCTTTCACATTTTCCCATTTGTTCTATATTTCATGGAATGATCGTAAGCGAGAGGTTAAGTTGTTTTCCTGGGAGGGAAACAAGTCATCCTGCAATCAGCTCGAAATAATTAAATGTGATTTAAACCACGTGAAAAAAAGAAAACACAACATCTGTTTGATAATATTTAGCGAAGGATGACAGCTAGAATCAGCTCAAATCAACTAACTCAACTAACCAGCAGCTGTGATATTCTATTCAAACTGTGTATTTATTTTTATACAAAGATCTCGGTGCGTTTTCCTCGAGTCAAAGCTTTAATTACAACTGTGCTCTTAGAAATAAGGAGAGGCTGAACTGAACTGGAGTGGAGTGTTTGCTTTGGAAAGGGAAGGTTTATTTCTGTTAGTGTCAAACATCTGTGCAAAATGAGTTTTTATACATAAAACTGGTGGACTAATATTTATTATTTGGAGAGATTTGCAACACACAGGATGTTTTTTTTTTTATTCTCACTGTTTTCAGCTCATATGTAATATTA
>OMLP01045373.1:50591-65407 GCA_900302685.1 Spondyliosoma cantharus
TGTCCCATCCCACACCCACTCCCCTGGCAACCACTCCACCTCTCCATCACCCAACCCTAACAGACTCTCTCAAGTCACTGGTCCCTGCTCTCCATTTCCACCTCCCTTTTTCTTCGTTATCTCCCTTCTTCCCACACTTATGGCATGTGTCGTTTACTCTCTCTTCTTGGTGACAACCGCGGCTGATGCTTGGGACTTGCTAAAGTAGGCCTCGATGAAGAACTGGACAAAGAGCACAAAGTAGCTGAGGTACATGAGGGAGGACCACACAATGTTCTGCATGTGGGATGGACACTCCTGGCCCTGCTGCATCCACGAGTACACCAAGTAGTTGACCACGCAGCCCATCAGCATCTGGGTGATCTGGGTAATCGTGATGAACATGGCGAACTTGCGCGACAGCTTAAAGCCGGCCGCCCGCAAGGCGTAGTAAGAGTACATGACGGCGTGGACCAAGTAGTTCATGGTCATGAACCATCCGCCGCCGGCCACCATGTCTTTGTAGGAGTACCAGGAGTAGAGCAGCACGGTGATGTGGTGGTACCAGTGGAGGAAGATGAGCTTCTGTTTCCTCAGGACGATGAAGAGAGTGTCACCTGCAGATAGGACAGAGGAGGTCGGATTGGAGATGGAGAGGAGGAGAATAAAGAGAACGGTGGATGAATGGACAGGAGCAGAGAGAAAGGGGAATATCATTACCATGGGCTTATTTAAAATCTCTGGCTGTTATTCAAGTTGCTGCAAAATATTGGCCAAACGATCTGTGTAAAACGTCAAAGCTGCTGGCACACAGAGCAGCGCTGAGATGTCTGAAACACAACTTAACTGGCTGCCATAGAAATGATCAGAAACACAAGTGGCAGCTGGATTTACACGAGCTGCATCGCACATTATAATGTTCACGCTGGAAAGTGGGTTAAAAATAAACCGGAACAGAAACAGAAAACACCTACATGTGTATTCTGGACGTTTTCTTTCCTCACGTCTGAAAGAAGACATGTTACGGAAGCAAACTAACACTGAGCAGTGCATGAAGAACTGCTGCTTTCATCTGCAGCGTCTCCCGTTAAGTTAAACGCTGCTACACCGTATACAAAGAGGTTATATTTGGATTTAAACTGTGTGTTTCAAAGCTTAGACATTATATTTCTGATTAACCTGGAAAACGTCGTACAAACTTACTATGTCAGCAGGTTTTTTTCCCCTCAAATTGATGTACAGTAGCCAAAACACATTGTTTTGAACAAGTGTAAAATGACACCACTCGTTGTTATTCTGCATAACCACTAACTGGCATCTGTCCATGTGGTGAACCAGTCAGCTGGAGCATCAGCATACCATCGACCTGTTTGTAACTGCATTTCCCTAATGTGTGTGTGTTTAGTCTAACACTGCTGTACACAACAACACAACAGTGGTTATGAATAGATGACTGAATTATTTTAATTGCAGTTCACAAACGCGCTTTTTCCGTTTGGCAAATCAAGTCATGGCTGTCTGAAAGCAACACGAGTGACGAGCACAATATTATCTCAATTAATTCAGAATGAAACGATATATAAAACCCAGTACACGGACAACATGAGACGTGCCATGAAAAGGTCTGGACTTACCCAGTTCTGGTGCTTTACTAAGTACAAAGGCGTACGCCCAGAACTTGCTGACAGGCCCGTTGTAAAAACTCTGGTCACAAACTGACTGTTTGAGGCCTTTTGTCATCAGGATGTACGTCATGTAACTCCCAGTACGGATGGCACCGAATATACTACAAGGAAAAGAAGACAAGACAGTCACAAGGAATCATTAAAGAGGGAGATGGCATCATTATCTAGTTTTTATTCATTTCAATCGCCCATCAGGGAATTAATTTAACTCTACTGTTCATACTTAACGTGTGAAGAGGTCACGTGGCTCCTTAATAATTATCATCTTACCTCTGCTGCAGTGTCTGATGTGACACATGTCACTAAAACTACGACACGACATACAGATATTCTATCAGCTTCTGTCTTCTGAGACACTTGATGAGCCAGAGAAAAGGTGGTAGAACGAAAGTAGATTTATTGATTACAATGTAATTCAAACAGGCCATTAAACTGTTGGCTCTTTATATTAAACGACTAGTGCTCGTGTCATGTTTGAGAGCTGGTATTTGTTTGCTGCCATGAACACCGTAAAGCCTTCTCACCTGAACACAGCGAGCGTGAGCGACCACAGCACCAGAGGTTTCCTCAGCTCAAACTTCTCCCTCTGTTTCATGACATGGCGGCCACCGAGGATGAAGGCAGCGTAGAGGGCGGCGAAGAGAAAGGACTTCTTCCTGTAAACACAGATAAACAAAGAGATTAACATCACGATGATTGACTTTTAGTTGCATTTACTCACACAGGTTAATGTTATTAGAACTGCAATGTTTTCAAAGGGAAACGTTTCTTTAATGAACTCTGGTTAAAGGCGAGCGAGCGTTTTCTAGGTTTGAAATGAAGGTCGGTCTCTCTTACTAATCCTCTTCCAGCATCGTATCTATGATCAGTACAACATGCTGTTTACAGAGCACAAACTAACGCTGCGCAGGAAATGCCAGAAGTAATGAGTTAATGATTTGAGTCCAGCTCCAACTGTCCTCCCTGCTTAGCTTTCAGTCTACAGTTATTGCTTCCATTAAATTCCAGCTCCCACCATCCTCTAACGCCTGTTTCGTCTTAATTGACTTGTCAGAGGTCACTGCTGTGCCATATGAAGCGGAGCACTAGTGCTGCAGCACCACCTGGCCATAACAAATCTAAAGCAAAGCATTTCCCAGTCCTCAGCACAATTACAAAGCACAGGTGGTCTGACTAGACAGACTGGTTGCTGAGCAGCATCAACAGAAGATTGGGGCATGCTGCCTAAAACTAGAGCAGCTTTTTCCCCCAAAGAAACAGACTGTTTGGTCCGTTGGACAGGGAGCAGAGCAATAGTTTGGAGCCAACAAAGTTGGGGAGAACAAACTAAAAATAAACTCAGGTAAAGTTGCAGGTAGATGAGCTAGAGGTGTGTGTGACTTTATGTTGGTGCTGGAGAAAAGCAGCATGTACAGCAACACCTTCGGAATAAATAAATAAATAAATTAAAAACATCAGCTTTGCTCTCGGGACCAGGAGTGAGGCATTCTGGGAGCTCTGGGACCAACAGCCCCTGGGAGGATGAGTTGTGTACAACTAGCCCAAAGGAGCCACGTTCCAGTTCAGTGATGTTGTTTCTCTGCTGCTGTTTAGAGGTTATACACAGACAGCACGGCACTGAAATGAATCACCACAATGGAACAACCAAACCCAAGCTTCAGCTGTACAGTACTGTAAAAAAAATGTAAAGAACGGTCTATTCAAGGTCAGTTGTCGTTGTAATAAACAGCATAGTAGCACACTGGTGAACTGGTTGAAAGGACTTTGCCGAACTGACTACCAAGGCAAACATTTCTCACATACTAGCGGCATGTGCGACCTGTAACTACCAATCCACCCTGTTCTGTTTTGACGCGTCAGCAGAACACAACACTTTCGCTGATGAGGCGTGTAGAGAGAAGAAAAACATTTTGCTTAACTACTTCATAAACACAATGTGAGCCAAAGAAATGTGGCTGGTGATATGCAGGGAAACAGGAAAACCTTTAGTTATCACCCAGCCAGTTACGTGTTGTTGTGTCACAGAAACATCTTTTCAACCTGAAGGGAATTCTTGAGGTCGCCGTTTTGAATATTGTTGTTGTGGCAGCCATGTAAGAGAGTCAGTCGACTATGTGAAGCCGGATATCAGATACCAGCTACGCTTCAACCGATACCAGCAAATTAAACAAACGTCGAGATCCTGAAAACGATCCTGCAGCATGTGTATATCTTCAGAGAGTGAATGATGCTCAGATTGTGAAGCTTTAACTGTCACAAACCAAACAGGCGAGTCAACAAAGAAAGGAACAAAAGTGCAACGAATAGTTTAAAATAATGGACTTCATTGTGCATCAGTATCCAGAGAATGACGGGTGCCACCTTCCTGTTCTTGCAGGAAACCCACAGACTGATCTAGGCCACCTCCACAGAACGGAGGACAAAGCATTCCAGTCAAAGTCAAAAGCAGAAGCTTTCATAGAGCGACAACAGGGTTGGACCGCAGAATGACATCACTGTTTCTCAACTACACACGAAGAAGCGGGAAACAATGCAACACAGAGGTCGCAGTGGCCTACATACTGAGGGGAGGCCGGGAGGAACAATCTCAGCACTGCCCTTCAGCCTGCTGCTGGCTAAGCTGGAAGGTCAGAGGTCAGAGTGGTGTATGGCCTCAGCTGTGATCTCGCAGTGATTCCCTTCTTATGATATCCTGCAGAGGCAAAGGCATTCTTCTTCTGGTGCAGCAACTACACATAGTTAAATTCATTCACTGCACACTTCATATATCATCCAATCGCGTTGTTGCACCAACGTGAAGCAGGAAGGCCACAGGTGGAAACTTTAATGCGTTTCCATTTTGGTGAGCAGGTTGCAGGGCTCGTTAGTGGGCATGTTAGTGGTCACATATGTGCTTCTCCTGCTCTGACGAGTCAAAATGTCCGGGTCTACTGAGTGACGTCTTACAGGAATGGGAGAGGAAGATATCTTGTGCTTTTGAATTACCAAAAAGGTGAGGTTAGACGTGGGCCTGCTCCTGGTCTCTGAACATAAATGTTTCCGAATGTGAAGTATTTTCAGCATAGCACAGATCAGATGCACTGCAGCGTATTTTATTTACCAGCTCAGGCACAAAGGTAGTTGGAGGACAGTTGTATTATCGTCGTGTGCAGTAGAGTAAGTAGTCCAAGCTGCGGCGTAAGATGTGCATGGCCGACTGCAGCATGTTTAGAAGATGGATTACACCGCTGTCAGAAAAATAACAAAGGGCACAGAAACCCAAGGGCATGGTCAAAGCTGACACGTTGGTGGAGGAGGCGCCACTGTTGTCTTTTCAAACGCTCTGAAGTGCCAGCTGCAGCCGAGCCATGTCTGCAGTCACAGGAATCTATTTGAGACATCAGTGTGAATTCACATCATCCCTTCACGCTCCCCGGTGCCTCTCCAGCTCCACTCCTGACCTTCATGACTCGTATTCACTCAAGAAATAATACTTCAAACAAGGATTTTCTACCACGAGTAGCACTTCTCACTAAATGAAAGCCAGCACGCAAGTGATACAATCTGAAATGATTCAAAAGAAATACTATCACGGTCCTGTAGAAACAAAATGACTCAACATCTGTGTGAGCACGATGGAGCATTTGACCAATATTAAGTTTGTAACAAATCATTTGTGCTACATTTAATAAATAATTCAAAACAATCTAAAGAAGGAGCAAAAATTAATAGTATGATTAACATCCATAAACAAAGATCAAGGAAGGAACAGCAGATTTTGGTGAACACGACAGAAAAAGTGGAACTAGTGCTTCTGATCCTGCGTTACGTCTACATGGGACAATTTATTACAGAGAGGTGTGTTCAGCTCAGAAGCCTTGGCTCTGCTGTTTGTCAAAGTGGGCCGAGGCAGCACAAATGAAAAACTACAACGTCAGAGCTCTTTTGGGGAGGATCAGCACGGAGCAGAAACAGAATCAGCAGAGATTTCTCGCTTGCTGCGGGTTAGAAACCAGCTGCTTTCCTCCAGCTGAGATTTCCTCCAAATAACAGTAAGCAGCTCATTCTTCATTTGAAAAGAAGATATAGGTGCCCCAGATCCACCGGATAAATCATCACAGGGTGTCCATGAAGGTTGACACACATTGAGTCAAATATTAGTTTACAACAAAAACATCAATTTAAAAGATTATGATTAGTGTGTAGAACCAGGAAAACATGCAGCAGCTGCTCGGTGAGCTCGGCACGGCATCTCTGGCATGTCTTTCTCTGATGTGTGGTTGTTATCACAGCCTGGGCCGCTGTGTGAGCCGCTGGGCGTTGGCCCAGTTTGTTCTGTTGTCAGATCTTGCTGGATATCTGAGATACCTAAAAAAGGTGTTCATATCTGGGAGAGTAAAGATAATAAACTTATGAAAACAATAAACCAAACCCCTAACCTATGCCCAACAAACATATTGACAATAATGTCAGTATGAGAGTTCAGTCTGTGATGATGCTGAGCAGGCTGCAAAGGATTTTTTTATTCTCGCTCCAAATCGACCACTGCCTCTGAGAAAAGGCATCTGGCTGCATACACAATAAACATCAAGTGCAGACATCAGCTTAAAGTACTGTAATACTGTATCACAATACAGGTGTGCACTGCATCCCCGTGGCTTTAGGTGCTCCATGTTCTTGCATTTAACATCTACAGTACACTCTATAATATAATGAGGATGTTGATCCCACAGACCCTCCCCTCCCCTCCCCCACGGACAGTGTTGTCTAAAGCTGCTGGATAACCTGCTGTGGAACTTGGATCTGTATTAGCTGGTCCAGGAGATTTCACCCGTTACGTAATCCTGAGTTTGCAGTCTGAGGATGAGTCTGCACGCCCGTGCCAGTGAGCTAGTGTCTAACTGTCTCACCAAAGCGTTCACAGTGTCACATATGCATATGCAGCCATATGCACAGTGAGGTGCATGTGTGCACACACAGAGCCACTCAGCTCAGTGCAGGGTGTGTAACTCTATACCACTGACACTGTTGTCTGTGTCTGCAACAGTGGAAAGGCAATCAGAGCTACTGTGCCAACATGTAGGATGAGTGACAAGCCACTGAATAAGACCGAGAGGTGCCGCAAGTAACCGAGCTAGAACAGAATAATCTGCCGTCCAGGAAGCACCCAGATTTAATCCAGTTAATAACACACCCACTAGTCACAGGTGCTGCGTTCACTTGCCAGTAAGACTTTAGAAAATCTAGAGGTGTTCAATTCTACATGTCACTGGTTGAGTCCACTCTGCATCTGGTGGCCCACATCAAACGACAACTTATCTATTCAGTCAGGACAAGAGTGCTTCTCTTGAGTGGTAATTATTTCAGCCTGTTAAGTGCTCAAGAACATCTCGAGTCAGGCTTACTTTAAGCAGCAAGACAAATGGCTTGAAGGAAGCTTATATTGCACTTAACAGCACATTGTACACATTCTTACCTCGTGATTGTATCTCGGCATTCTATTCAAAATACTTCTCCCACAAATGATCTTTTCACAAGATAAAGTGATACAATCTCACAAACACTTAAAGGCTCTGGATCCAGGTATGTCACATGTAATCTCAGACATCAGGCTTATATCGATAATAAAACCAGTGACATATAACAGAAGTTTTCCTCATAACAAATGAGACGGAAGGCCAAGTCATCTAAATCAAAAGGGTTTGTGCTGTGTTTTGATGAGAGGGTCCCAGATTTGTTTCCATCTTCTGCTCCACTAGCACTGAATAATGGCACACACATACAGGTCAAGCACAAGCGTGACCCGATACACATTCCTGGGACTGCAGAGGGCAGTAATGCAATTATGTGCTGCGTGTGAGCCGTGTTTTCACACTACTTGGAAGTTGATGCGCCAAGAAATGCTGCAAAGCACTGCTTAGGAGAGACTGCTTGTCCATATAAACAACCCAGGTTCATTTATATATGTATTTATTTTTAGTAATGCAAAAATGTTTTAAAAAAAAGAGAAAAAGTGAGGATATGTTGGTGCCTTATTTCACCCTGATCTGCCACCAATCCCTCCAGTCATACAGTGTGTCCTTTTAATCGTTAAAATACTGTATGATGAGATTTATACGGTCAACATACTGATGAATGTAGACCCACACCCATGTCAGCGTCATCCTGTATACAACTCTTGAATAAAACAAGAATAAAACTGTTTTAATCAACCTTTTCATGCACTATACTGAATAATTCATCTGCTACTTGCATGTTTTCACACACTCTCTGAATATGGTCGATATATTTACTAGTTAATTCTAGCTGCTGTGCACAGCTAATCAATGCATAGAAAATAAAACAGACCATGATGAACTGCTCTGTCCTTTGCTCGCATCTAAGCTTTTTCCTTCATGAAATCGAAAAAAGTGAAACAAGCGTCACTCCAGGCAGACCTCGATTCCTGAGCAGCCAGCGCACATCTTCATCTCTGGCCTCACCAGTCGTGAGAAGGAGAGCAGTCCAGGAAACATCGAGCCCGGGGTGGATTCTGGGTTAACACGGTCGGAAATGATCAGCATCATCGTGTGCTGCTCTCGTTAGAATGGCAGCAGCATGCAGAAGCAAGACTCTGCTAATTAAACTGTACGTCCATCAAGAGGAGCTGCTGAGTTGCACTGAAATTAATGATTTCCTCATCTGGTGTAAGTAATAAATCTTTTTGTTTGCTTTCATTTGATGTAGCGTGAAATAATAAAATCTCTTGTATGCGTTTGATTGAGTTGACAACCCCAGTTTAAAATAATTTCTCCCATAAACATTTCTGAAGTGGCTTCTCATTAACCGTGACGAGACATTTCAAAATGTAATCAATGTACAAGCTATGTAATGACCACTGACATGATACCCTGACGCCAAATTCAAGACGGGTGCCTGCATCCAACAACGGGGCTCAAGATCCCAGAGACAACAGCCTGGACTCCTCTTGGACTGAATAAGTAACGTGAAACTCGGAAGGAAGAGACTTATCTCCTCAACTCATCGAGTACCGTTGAAACCTGACCATCAAGACCGGCCAATGAGCTTAGACTGCTGAAACAAAATGACTGGCCGTGAGGAAGAAACATCTCATGTGTCCCTCACAGGGTCTTCGAGAAGTATGACTCACTTAATTTTGGCCGACAACAACAACGTTCATTCAAAATGCAGCAAAGACCAGAGCTGCTGAATCATATAGTACAAATAGTGGGTATAAACAACAACAGACAGAATGAACGACACAGAGCACAGCAGAGACCTCGTTGTTCATTCTCACTGCATCACTCTCGCTCTGTATCCCCGGTTATCAGTCCGGGCCAAAATCACCAGAGATCCATCAAAAGCGCAGAGAGCCCGAGGATGCTATCTACCCCAGAGGCTTTTCAGGAACCGAGAGCACAAGATTCCAAGCAACCTGCATGTAAATGAGGGATGATGACGTCCGTGAGCGCACAGAGTGATTCAGCAGGTTAAAGATGCTCGTGTAGCGCGGGGCAACAACTCTCGTATGGATCATGAGGCCGCTCGGCAAAACACGGCAATTTTTGAACTGCAGCTGTTTTTCGTGCACATCATAAAGATTCACATTAAATACAGAGCTATAGGATAACAAACACAAAGCCCAGCTGCACTTTACACAATGCAAATGCTCAGCCCTGATTGACGTACATAATCCTCAATAGTATATCACACAATGCTCTGAGATTAGATCGTTTTCAATGACGTTTTTCCAACACGTCATACACGAGCAATCACTCTGTTAAATTAGATGCTTTCAGTTCTGTTGCGATCGATTTCTCCTTAAAGCAACCGTGCAGATGTTTCGACTGTTCGGCTGCATTCAGACCAAATCCACTCATTTGTGACGGTAGTGCATTTTAATTTGAAATGAAACGAAATATACACCAAAGTTGGTTTGTTTGATGTTTATTCAGAAACAAAGTATAATATAAAAGCACACAGTGTGAAACTACTGTAATTCATGTAGGATCAGTTATCAACCACTTAAAGAATCATCAAGCACAATTCACTTTCACTTGTCTCGTAATTAAATGAGTAAAGTAATAATTTTGTATATTATTTTGTAAAGTGAATCTGGACAAGGTACTTTACTGCTGCTTCCTGTCTGTTTCGCAGGTTAGCAATCCCCTCCCTCCTCTTTTTGTCACCACATGAACAAGGAGGGGTAATTGCCAGACATGGCAGGAAACAGGAAGATCCTGCTCTCATTCATGCACATTCATGAGCAGACGGGACCGACTCGTCATGGAGCTCCCTGTCCCGATTGAAGCGCGCAGGGACACCAGACTCTCTTGGAATAGAGAGCTATTTAACATTTATTCTATTCATTATCATACTAAGATCGTGATATTTGTAGCCAAGCAGGCTATTTCAGTCTTATTCCCTGCTCTCTCTTATCTGCAGCAGAGCCGGTCTTTTCTTGATCAGTCCTACAGTTCAAGGATAAGTGTTGAACTGAGTGTGTTAATAACATCCAGCTGACAGCTCAGGTTTCAGAAATGTACCTGACATCACTTTGCACTTTGATTCTCAGGTCCCGGCTGCTATGATGCTGCTGAAAGCCCTGAAATAACACAAGAGCACTGATGACAGCGACATCTGATGCAGAAACTGCTGTTATTTGCTTTCGTTTGGTACGTTTGGTACGTTTGGTACAATCACTGAGCAAGGTCAAGTTTGACAAACTGCGTCGCCCCTGTGTTGCACGACATGTATGTCACTACCTCGTGTGTTCATGGTACTTTCACTCTGTTCGTTACAGGAGGAGAAAAGGATGAAGCTCATTCTGTTAATACAACAGCATCTTGGTCCGTGACCTCTCCTGCCTCTTCCTCTTCCTCTTCTTGTTCTTTCAACTTGTTTAATTGTCGTTGCTTCACAATGCTGAGCTGTCCGCTGTCAGTCTCAAGGGAACACATCGGATCGGTGTACCAGTCTCCATTCATCCCTGCAAACAATGACACGGACACACATATATTTACAGTCCATACATCTCTCTCAGTGTCTGTTTAAAACACGTGCATTCATCAAACAAACCTCGTCTGTGCAAAACACAAACATTTCACCAACATACTTTTAATCACTATTTTACAATTAATAAACTGTTTTCATCAACAAATTAACACGAGACAGCAAACAAAGCACGATGACTTCTGACTTATTTAACTGCTCATTAACAAATTATGTGTAAAATATAAACATTTGTCGTCTCTTTGAAAGTACCGATAGAGACATATAGAATATTAATATATTGTCTTACCTTTAATGTCTTTTTGAGTCATCATTCATCACCACAGTTCCTCCATCTCTGGTGATCAGCTCCGCCTCCACGGTGACAGATGAATATTTCAAAACCCGACAGGGTTTTTTTATCTCGCAGATAAATCCTGCTGCCGACGGAGTTTTTTTTTTTTATATCTGCTTGGAACTTTAGATTTCAGTTTCAAGTTCACTTACTGGACGCTGAGTAATCCTGGCCTCTCCCCAATCAGTGATGTCACAGCAGGCGTTTGTCATCAGTGGTCAGACTACAATCACCCGCTGTGACATCACCGAGTGGGGCATCAAGTTCAGGAGTAGTTTAGACTGAACTCTGGACAACTTCAGTTCACATGTTGACAATGTGATGAGCTGGAGCACTCAGGACTGTATCAATTAGCACTGTCACTTGTTTTTCTAATAATACTACAGCTGATACAATGAACTGAGTAATCAATTACGTGGCAACTATTAGTAATTCTTTAAGAAAATATGCAACAATTCTGATTCCAGCTTCTTCAATGTTAAAAAAAACAAAAAAAAACACAGATACATTAAAACTTGACGTTTCTTGAGGTTCAATTTGAAATATGTTCAGATTTTTCTCACAGTGTTGTGTTTGTGCTCTGTTTAGGTTTAGGCACAGAAACTATTTCGGGTTCTGGATGCGACAAACACAGCTGGAGATAATCCCAACTTCCAATCAAATAACCACAAACAAAGCTGGAAATGATACCACGGTCTCTTTAAATATGTCCGGTGGTGTGACACTCACTAATATTGAAACACAGACGGTCACTTGCTTGCCAGCATTGTAACACTATCACCACAACAGTAAACTGAATATACAATTTATTTTAACATACTGTTTTTTTTTTTTATCATAAATCAATCTAAAGTTGTATTTTGCTTTAACATAATACATAGTTTCTTCTTTTAATCAAATCATTTTCCATAAACTGAACCAGAACTGGAACAGAAACTTTGGTTTGACAATTTTAAGCCAAAATCTAAAAAAATGTACTTGTGTTAGCACTCGGCTTAGTTGATGTTTATGTTGCTATATGTAAGATTTGAAAAATATCTATCACTAGCTGCACTGCTAACCGAGCTGACTAGCAAACGACAGCTACAGTTAGCAGCAGTTAGCACTGACTCTGCCTCGCCTTTGGTTGGAATGTGAATTTGAGAGGTGGCCAATTCTTACATATTGCACCTTTTAATTTCAGACCCTAGCAGAGCTTTGTTGAAGGTGCGTTGGCTGGGTTAGATAAATAAAGGTGCGGCGAACAAGTCTGTGATTAATGTCACTGCACAGTGAGCGAGCTGCACTCTTGGATTTCAAGTGTCCTGCTGAGCCAGCCATCAAAAAGCTTCTGTTTTCTTCTATTCCACGGGACATTTTGCCTTCAGACGACTTCATTCTTGCTCATGTTTTTCTTTTTCCTTTCACCCTCGGGTCATAAAAACATGTCACACTTAGTCAGTTGCAGCCTGAATGTTACGAATGTAATAAACAACCTATCAAATCCCATTTTCTGCGGTTGTTGCCTCTATCGGCCATGTGCACTGGCCCCGGCTGACATCCTCCACTACAGGAGCAGCGGAGAGAAGTCAGCACAGATCAGCTGCAGCCTGATTGGCTAATACTCTGTCAGCAGACATCAGAAGATGAACGTTATTGGCTGGTTGTCAGTACCAGGGTAGGGACAGCTCCTACACATTGCTCCCATGCTGTCTCACTCTCTCTCTCTCTTTCACACACACACACACACACAGATTTAATTTCAGTGAGTAAGACTGGATCTGGCTCAGGAGCTCTATTCAGACTAAATTTATGTTAAAAATGTGATGCTGAATGTGCCTCGCGTCTACAGGCAGCACCAACAGATGATCGGAGCCAGGCGAATGCCTCCTGCTCACCGTGTGCTGCAATTTTTTTTTTTTTACAAACCCAGCGCCACAGAATGCTTAATGAAGCCTATGCTAACTTTACGCATGACTCATTCTGTTTTGCTTAGAACCATTTCTTGCTCGACCTGCCGTGGACCGGGACAGTAACGAGCCTTTCAGTGAGTTCACGCTGTGTAGTAGTTGGACTGGACCTGCGTGTGTAATAATGCATCGCTGCACACAATCAAAAAGCAATATTTACTTAACCCCAGCAGCGACAGTGAAACATCAGCAGAGGATAATGTCGCAGTGTGTGTGAAGCCTTGTAGACACGGCCCTGGGCAAACAATGACACATCCTAAATTAGCTTTTTAATCTCCACTCATGAAAGATTCTGCAAGTTATTCTGAGCTTGTTTCGCAATATTTACAGATGAAACTGTTTTATATTAGCGCCTGACTGATCAATCATTGAACCGATGTTATCAAGTGATATTGACCTACCACAGATATATCTGTATCTGACTATATGTTGTCATATATGCACCTATATGTCTAAAACACAAACTATAATCCAAAAAAAAGGCACTTAGGGTAATTTATAACTATCAAATCCCAGTCATTTCAGACTTTAACGTTTATTTAAGCCACATTTAAGGGTTAATTACAATAATATGTGTGTGGCATCAGCCCCAAACATTGAGTATCAGCGAGGCTTTATTTTATATCATTGTTGATGGAAACATTTTTGGGGTTTTGGGCCGTTGGTTACACAAAAAAATGCTGTTTTAAGGCGTCACCTTGGACCCTGGGGGGCCTGTGACGGCCATGTTTCTCTATTCTCCATATAAAATATAGTCTAAATGTTTAATTAAAGAAGAATTGACAAGTTAACTGAGAATTCAAACATACAGTAATCACAATGAGTTAGTGGACACTGGGATGTACTGGTGTGTGTATCTGCACGTGCACGAATGTGAAGTCAAATGAAACGTGTCGCACTATTTTTGGGGACGAGAAATATTTTAAAAAACAGGGAATAATAAATTTAGATATGTCACAAAGTAAACAATCAAGTGAAACACTGAAATAAAATCCTTTACTCATTTAAAGAAGTGTGAATTGTGTCGGTTGCCATGGTTACGAGGTGTACCTTGCATCATGATGGATGGTTATCCTACAGTGTGTGTAGGATATCTAATGTATCGTATTCTATCATATTAGTGATGATTAATAGATGTGTTATTAATGTCTGTAACAGGTTTCATGTCTGTCAGGTCTTAATATTTTGTGAAAGTTAGTTTTCAGTCATTTAAGGGTTTTTATAACAGAGAATAGTGATAATAGGGTTAAAATCCTCCAGCTGCGGAACCACGAACATGCAGCGTGATGTTTGCTCACATCTGTAGATTTAAGATAAATGTACAGGATGAATAAAAAAACGTAAGACCAGGTCCATACGAGGACACAACCAGGAGAGGACCAGGAGAGAACCGAGCCTCGGCTGACACACCGGACGGATGGATGACCTTTACAATAGTATCGCGGTAACTGATGCCGGGAGAATAAATCACAGGAAATCAAGGACGAACCTGAAACGATGCTGTGAAGCCGCAGAGAAGCGCGTGCGGGGAGGACGTGTCTGCAGCCTCGCGCTCGCACGAGGCTGCAGAAGAGGCCCGCGTCAATTTGCTCATTTCATGAGGCACGAGCGGCAATTTGCGTCTGATGACAGAGAGGCTGATATAACAGGATACCGAGAGCTCTAATCCCGGTGAGCGAGGCTGGTGCATGTGCGCCGTCACAGCCTCGGATCCTCACGTACGCACGGTTTGGACCGAGACCCGCTTCGTTGTGCTGCGGGATTAATAAAAAAGAAAAAAAAAAAAACCGGGGCGCTAACGGAGCCTTACCAGTTCTCCTGCATCCATCGGATGGCTTCATCCTCGTTGAACTGTCTCTCGAACTCGTACTCTTGCAG
>OMLP01045374.1:8564-26065 GCA_900302685.1 Spondyliosoma cantharus
CTGTATAAGATAACTTGGTGCATTTGCAAAGCCAGCAGCTCACCGCTCACCAGCACCTCTAAACAGCACACACACACACACACACACACACACACACACATAAAACATCTGTACGCTCAATTCGGGTTTGCATTATGCTACGAGAGAAGCACATAAAGCAGTGAAGTGTTTTCTCATCACTAAAACGGAGTTCCTCTTGATTTCATATCCAGAACCATGTGGTAAATAATACTCTTAGCACATTTTTTTTAACCTTAACTCTAAACTATTCACGCCCCCAGGGATAATATATGGCCCTTTTACACCGTAGCAATTACCCACTGCTTCTAATATTCCATTTTTAACCTCACAAAAAATTAGGCCAAACTCTGGCTAGATTTAGTAAGTGTCTATCTATATCCATATGAATATACAGTATGTGATAGCACCTGCCACCAACCCCCACCCACTTTGGGGTGCAACTTTATTTCCATTATCATTTGTAGCGTTCACTGCTACCTCTTTGAGGTTGGCTAAACATCAGGACTGCAACTGTATTTGTACTGTCCCGGTCCAACAAACCCTCCAGATGCCAAGATTCACAACCTCACTGTCACAATCACTAGAAAATTAGGATATAAGATTATTCTGCAATATCTTGATATTGTTTTTTACATCCAGTGGCAACAATCCTCAGTTTCAACAATATCTTAGGTATGCAGAAGGTTAAAGTAGGGTGAAAGCCTGCTAACTTTTACACTTTGTAAAGGAAAAGCTGCTGCGCCCAGCTCAACGCTCCTCGCTTTTAAAAAGGACACTCCACTTATGTCAGCACTGAATGTTGGCACTGGCCATACATTGTGAGTTGTGGAATCATCTGCTATAAATGTAATTCCAGGGGATACTGTGCTGAGATTTTAAGCCAGACAGACAGAAAAACAAAACTTGTGAGCCACAAGTGGTCAGCCATTTCCAAGATCCCGTCCAAGGGGCCACTCCTATGCAGCCTTGGATGACTGACCTGCGTAATGCCAATTACCACAGGCGATGGGGGATGTACTTTCTGGCACTGCAGGGCCAGTGACCTCCAGTACGGACCCATTCTGAGACATGACAGAAAACCTATGCTCTCATCACAACCACAGGACGAACACAATGCCTGAGGCTGCCTGCACCCAGCACACACCCAACTTTGATAGATTCTGATCCTCATAATATTTTTTTTTCTCTCTTTTCTCTGACCACCAACCAGCTAGTTTCACACATTCTACTCCAGATGCCTCTCCCCTCCATGCAAGCTCCACGTATGAACCGACCAGTAAGTGTGACAATGTGTTCATTTAGCAGGGCCATCCGGAGATACAGAGAGCAGTCATGCCCCAGAAAATCCTTGAATATATATCAAAAGGTACTTCTAAGACTAAAACTATAGATACTGTGCCAGCTTTATTTGATTTCTGCACTAGAGGTTGCCCTATAAACACCTACTCAATATACTGTATATTTTTTATATGTATGGCTTCCCCTGAGGACAAAAGCAGGATGAGCACCTTGGTGGGCTTTGATCTGGCTCACACGTGCTTTTGTTTTGAAAGACGCCATATTCTTACCGACAACTCGTCAAATACAGCAGCAGCTTGGTCAGTGACCATGTGCTTGAAACCATGATGTGCCACCTACCCCTCAAGTGTCAACCCACAGTACCACCCCATAGTGTCAGTGTTGCTTGTAGGGGGCTTAACAGTGACGTTAGTAATAATACATAAGCAATTTCTGGCAAGACTGTCACATATCATCGAAAAATTATGACTGTTTTTAACATAGTTTAGTTTAGGAAAGAAAACATCATCCTTAAGATAACTACGTTCAGTCACGTAACTTATATAACGTACTGTATTGACCCGAATATAGGATGACCCTGATTATAAGACGACCCCTCTTTTCAAGACTAATCTTCAAAAAGACTCTGATAACCAAAACTTTTCTCAATAACAAACTCATATACCCTCCTGTCAATCTCTTGGAAGTGGCCACTTTGAGGACCACGATAAGCTTTTCTCTTACTCTTAGCGTTTTTCAGACTATCTTTTTAGACCCGCCACCTTCGGACGTTACACTCCGTAGCTCCATATTTCTTGGCTGCCTGACAGTTGCTTGACGCCTCTGCTGCATTGACCACCATTATCTTAAAATTAGCATCATAGCTCCGCCTGTTAACTTGCCCCACTTTTGATCCACTTTGCTCTATACAATCACCACGCCTCTCAATTTTTCATCTCCTGTCACTTCTTCTCCACTGTGATTGACAGATAACCCCAGCCACAGTGTCAGTGACGTCTCTACAATAAGCTGGCGCCCTCTGCCGTTGCGGTCATGTAGCGACCCCAGACAACTATCAGCATGTGTCAACGGTCGGGCCCCGGTTATAAGACGACCCCACTTTTTAATATTATTTTCATCAAAAAAAAACCTTGTCCTATATTCGGGTCAATACGGTAAGTTACATAAGTCATATCACGTTGTATAAGTGATGTAAGTACATCATTAATGTAAACGTAAGCTCAACACTTAATTAAAAGATGAGACAGGCAATGTCATGAGTGTACATTAATTATCTTACGTAAACCAGAGCGTGTGAGCGTGGAGAACAAATGGGAGGATTTTGGATGGCCTACAAGGGGCTACAGGGGCTTTAGCTGGTTAGCAGATGGAAGGAACAGCTCCGTACGTAACATAACTTCAAAACAAATATCAGTTGGCTAGACTCTGGATGCAAACCCTGTTCTCTGGTGGGGAAAGTCCACTGAATGACCCATCCAACCATCCTGACCAATACCACAACTCTGAATTGCTCTTTATAATTCTGCACTAGAGGGGTAGACATGATGCTAGAGGGGTCAGTGCAGGACCGCTGACCACGCTGCTGTATTTGACGTGTTGGGAGTGACAACAGGTTTAATATAAGATCTGAGGCATCCATATTAAACTGCGCCAGTTACCAGTTAAAGAATCTTTGTCGTGAGTTTAAAATAAAACTAGCTGACTTTTGCCCAGGTGTCAAATAATTGTACATTTATCATTAATGCCTGTGTAAAATGTTCATTCTTGGCCTTGAAAGCACAATAATGTTTCTTGGTTTCCCTAGAAACACTTAGTTTCCAATCAATCATAATGAAAAAAAAAAAAAAGAATTAATCTGCTGATAAAGGTCTTACTAAAGTTGCTAAAGGGACTTTGAACATAGATTGTTTTCTCAACTGCTGATTTCAAAGATTGAGAATGAACTTTGGACCTCGGTTGGGATTGTAAAGTTTCTAACAAGTAGTCATAATAGCTTTCAGCTGTAAAGGATAAAGACGTTTCATTGCATCTGGATATTTTAAATCGATCAAGGTCACAGCGATAATAGTGCTATCACTTTTCAAAACCATCCTTATTCACACATGCATTGTTAAACAGCGCGCATTCAACTGCAGCTTCATTGTCAGTGGTGCAGTTATTAACCCGACACCTCCGGCTTGGGCCCGCGAGCATTTCGTCACATTAGCATAGACAATTTATTTCACTAAACCCATTAAAACTAATAAGCACACAATTACCAAGCATGTAGCGGAGACAATATTCATATCAAAAAAGCCAGAGCTGTCATATTGTCCTGAGCGCGTGCCAGGCTCTCCACACTGACCATGTGGTCCAGGATTATAATAAGAACTGCTCCCTGAAGGAAGCAGCTCCAAGTACTTTTGCAGTTAGAGCTACTTACTAATTGGACAAACATAATTATTGAGTTCTTAGGAAATTGGCATTGCCTTTAATTCGCCCTAATCATATATCCCATTCTTTCGCATAATGTGTGCAGACAATTAAAGGTAAAAGTCTTCCGCATATGGTCGCTGCAGAAGTGAGAGCTGAATAAAGAAGATATATCAACAAGAAAGCTGTGAGAATGTCTTTTTTTAACTGACAGGGAGCAACAATGAAAAGATGAGGCATAGCGATAGCATAAATTAGTGAGAAGCGTCTCTTTTTTCTCTTCTGATTCCTTCTTGCAGATGCCCTCTCCCTCTCCCTCTCCCCTCTGTCACTTGCAATCTCGCTCTCCCTCCCCTCCCAAACCCGGCTTCCACTCCTGATCTATCTTTCTCTCCTTTAAAGATGGGCAGGGTGTCACACAGAAGAGAGAAAGGAGAGGAAGCGAGGGAAAGAGGAGGTGGGGGTATGCACTATGCAAAGCAGGGCCCTCGGTAGCCTAAGTCGGCAGGCTGAGATGAGGTGTCAGCATTGCACGGGTGCACTGATGTATGAATGCGGCGAAATCAAACGCGTCACTCGACAGACAGGAGGGGGTTGGAAAGGTGAAACCAGCGTGCCGAGCGAGAGCAGCTGTACGTCGGCGTCAAGGTGCTACCATCCCTCCCTCCCCTTCCTCCATCACTCTTCCTTTTTTGTCTTTTTTTTTGTGTTGTGTTCCACTTTTTTTTATTTATTTCCCTGTGTTTCTTCATCTCTAACTCTCTGTTGCTGCTTCCCCGTTTGGTGCCGCGGAAGAGGCCACAGCCCTAACAAGGTGCAGCGGTCACAAAGAGAGAGCGACAGAAATAAAGAGACAGAGAGGGAACACAGCTACTCAGAAAATATTAGCATATCCCTGAGGAATACCAACTAAATTGATACCGAATGAACCCAACCCCTCCTTCTCTCCATTTTCACTCCTCCCTCACCCCCACCACCTCCTCCTCCTCTCTTTTCTCTCTCTCTCTCTCTCTCTCTCTCTCTCTCTCAGACCTCTCCCAGGGTGTCACGGTGTCTTATTCATTAATATGTGTAAATCCTTGTTTTCGTCAACACGACGGACGACGGGCGACACCGCCGAGCAACATCGGCAGGCCACTGTTGCCGCCTGACTTCCAGACTCCGGTTCATTGGCTGAGGCTCGTCACTCAAGGTGATGGGTGCGAAGCGAGGAAGAGCTGGGAGGTGGGAGCGGTAGAGGTAGAGAAATGCAGTCTGTTAGCCTGGGATGGTGACATCATACAGTTTTGACTTGAAATGTGGCAAAGCCAATGCCTTTTTATCACAAGTTGCAATGCTTGTAGTTGGAGGTTGATGAGTATGGACTCATTTTAACAACAAAGACAACTGTTACTACTACTAATACCTATTTCGAGAACCCCTACTAACTTTTGTCTTCGTCTAATGGGAGAGGGTACAATCGACATCCGCTCCCGCGTCAATTGACTCTGCAATAGTCACGGGTGTTTATCAGCTCCAGCGCCGGTCGCTGGCTTGTTAACACTTTTACATCTGTCTCTGTTCAAGCAGCAATCGAACATTGTTCTTTTCGGCACCGAGTTTAAAAACAAAGTCTGAGGTGAAAGATGCATATAAACAACTGCAGTTGTGAGCGGCTTGGTGATGTGCATTTGCAACTCACAACAGAGATGAGAAAGAAGTAAGCAACTTCCATCGTCAGCTCTAGGGGGAAAAAAAGTGTCTCATTCTGAATTATATTATAGATTATACAAATTGTCTGCTGGGGACACAGCAGAGTGGAGTTGAAAGCCTTAAAAAAAGTTAGCCACTGTACATTATATGGTCAGAATGTACTTTGACCTGCTATTGATTTCTCAGTCAAAACAGTGAAAACAAAAGGTGATGATGTCTGAAGCAGCGGGGAATCATCGGAGTTGCTGTCCTCATAGCTAAAAAGAAAAACAAAGATCTAACATGACTCAGGCAAAAATCTGGTGACATACTAAGTTTACTACTGACATACTATTTATGTTTAGTCATGATTAAACACAGGTTATGTCTTTTTTTAGACATTTTAATGCCAAAAATGTACTTTTTTTTTTTTTTATCTTCTTAATTTTGTCGAGACTCTCAAAATTACATTTAAGAAAAACATATTTGTTAAAACGTCTTTCAGCAGGGCCGTGGCCAGAATTAAAAAAATACAGAGGTCCTAAGTCCAGGTTCCACCACTGCAACACACTCCTGGACACGACCTCAGTGGCCTCCGCGATGGCCACAGCCCCATTGTCACTGTTTGATACCGCTCACTGCTGCGTACTGTATGACATGATGTTGCCTCACAAGGGCTGAGTCCCTCCATGCAAAATGTGAAATAGGTGCACCCTCCCCCGCTGCTAAACATTCATAATGTATCATTAACATGGCATATGAATATGACGTGTCACACTTTGCCCTGAGTTGTAAGTATTAACGCATTTCAAAGCAAATCAAGTTGTTTTGTCCCTAAGTGCACTTCTAGAGGTATTTAAGATGAGTCATCCCTTTAAAGAGCACATAAATGGAAACAGTCAGAGCCACATTTGAAACCACTTAGTTGAAACAATAGAAAAAGAATGCAATTTGCACTGTAGGAATTAAGTTGTCTGACTTAATGTGGTGTACTGGCTTTCTTTTTTTTTTTTTTTTTCCATACTAGGAGAGTCAGCTTGCTCCTTGAGTACTCTGACATATACTGGACATATTAAATTATAGGATCTGCGGGAAAAAATCAATTAATGGCTTAGGCAATAAGCAATAAGCTGTAGCAGCTCTGACATGTCAGGATGGAACTCTTGTGACACTAATACATGCTACGTTATTTGAATAAGGACTGAAGGCTTACTCCATTGATTTTATTACAGAAACAGCAAATTGATTTAAATAACACTTCTGATAGGAGAGTAGAGGGCCTGTTCCTTATAGCAGCTAATGTTATAATTATAGTTGATGCATAAATGGCCCGATTCATAGGAGGAATAATTTTAAACCATATATTCAGTGTAAATGCAGATTGATAGTGATGTGGTGAGTGCAGTTTAAAAGCAGCTGTTCTTGTATCACAGGAAAACAGCAAAAGCAGGGTGTCCATGTATCAAGAGTTTGTGGTCACTCACATTAAACCCATGTTGCATTGCAAACAGCTCCTCCATTACCGAGGATGCCCCACTGTGAACCCTCCACTGAGCGCATGCAATCCACACGAGGCATGAGGGATGCGTAGCGCTGTGCTAGTATGTTAAGATTTCATTTAGATTTCATTCATGTTTTAAAATATCTCTCGCGCGAGGGACTGCATGGGAATATATATTCCATGAATGGTAAAAAGACTCGGATGTGTGTGTGTGTGTGTGTTTGTGTGCATCCTGCACTGTAGGGCCATTCGTTGGTGAACAAGGCCCTTGCCGTTTTCAATTTCCAGAGGTGTCAGCCGGACCTGAGGAAGGCTGGAAGCTGATACATCAGCCGAGAAGCCGGCCCTATTGTGAATCGTCACTTCATCCGCAGATATCCGCAAATATATGGGAGTAAATTCAGACCTATTGTCAGAGACTAACACTGGCAGGTAGCAATAGAAATGGCCGATTCTCTGATTATATTCATAAACAACAGGTTAACTTCTTGTGCTTATTGTCAGAGACGCATGCAAGATGCACATACACACACCAACCAAATCGCCAGAATAAACGTCAGCACTGGATGTTTTTGCAAAATACAGACATGTTGCAACATTCTTATGCTTTTTTATGCTATGGTAAGGTTTAGGCACAGATGCCTCATTGTAGGAAAAAAGATAATGTTTTGGCTTAAAATGCCTAGTTTGGGCATGGCTGGAGTTGTCAAAATTGTCTCCTTGTAATGACTCGGTGGTGCTATGCTTACCAGTGTTAAAAACGCAGGCTTTAACTGCGGCCACTGGCTCGGCAGCTCCTCGTCTAGCTAAACTCCACCACCATATCCGCCAACTCCTGGTATGAAAGTCAGGTCATGAACATGTAATGTGAATGTGATGTAATACATATCGTAGAGATATCAGTGTGGTACGTATGGCACATGCAATGTGAACGCATCAGTGGTTTGCGCAAACAGCCCAAGCCTACTCACAACAGGACTAATACAGCAGCTTGGTCAGTGGCCCTATGCTGTAGTTACTCCTCAAGTGTAATTAGATTAAGTATCCCTCTAGTGCAGTAGCATAGAGCGGGAATAGTTAGGGGGTGTTTGGATGGGTCCTACTTGCTCTCCAGAAAACTGGGGTACGCTTACGAAAGTAACGTGACATAAATTATGAAACAGTTATTTAACCTGAAGTATGATCTTTTCTTAGACCCAGCCATGTAGTTTTGTACCAAAATCAAATCAGAGCATGACCATTTGACATTAATAGCAATCCAAAAGTCATATACGTGAACTGTTTATCACCAAGCTTTAGTTTTGAAAGTCCAACCAAACATTGCGTATAAGCTATTATTGCTATAACTTGCCCGCAGGGCCCTTCATGTTGAATAGAAGTGTCAGTAGAGTGTCATAGTTTGAAACTTAAGGCCAGTGACTGAGCTGCTGTTTAACAAGTTGGGAGTGAAAACTTGTCAGCAAAAACGTTAATTTGCAACATTTTATTGTGGCGTCTGATGTTATTTCCTTGCCACGTCCTTCTCTGTATAGAAGTATATATACATGCATGCACACAGTGACGCAGTTGTAATCAAAATCCATTCTTTACTCATTCTCTCGGTGTGCCGTCACCTTCACTATGCACCTTTTCTTTCTTGTACACACAAAGGTGCTTACAGGCTCATTGAGGATAACTGATGTCCCTGTTCTTCTGATGTTATGCATATAGTGGGATTTATTGTTTGCAGAGTGTATATGCAGCGTGAGGGAGGTAACGGCACGAAGGAAAACAGTGAACATAAAACAAACGGATGATATGCTTGTAAAAATGTGACGGACAAAAGATTATCAGGCAGATACCGTAGTGTTGCTTTCGAGCGCATCCTCGGTTGTTTTGCAGACTTTCCAGTCTTTTCTTTCTCTCATTTTTCATTACTCCCTCTGTTTTCCTGACCTTACATACGGCACCTATATCTCTTCAAAAACACAGAGCAGATAATAGATAATGACTGTCATTGTGACCCTATGTGGAGTTGTTGTAAAGCAGGTGTCATTTTAATAACATATGCTAGCACCGATGCTAAGAGACACGGTGGTCCTAAAGCGGCAGGGATGAGATGTGAGCCCTTGTGTCTAATGGCTAATGCTCCTTTATGAAGTGCCTTATGAAAACCTCTTACACGAAGACCACAGCGGCTTTATGCTGTGTGATTCAGACGACCGTGCCACAGACCTTGCTAGGTGTTAGCAGCCTGGATATCCCTTTATTATATTTGGAAATACGAGTTCCATTTTGATTTGAGGTGATTCTCCATATATTTCACCGAGCCTGATGCACCGGTGGAGTTTTGTGGATATTCGGGGATGAATCATTTTCATTTAAATTCCAGTATATACATTTTTTTTCCCAATGTCCTCACAGTATCTAAAAATTGTTCCAGAGGTGTTGTTTTCAAGGGGATTTGGGTAGATTTAAAGGAATCAATGATCTGTGATTTCTTTTGGCCTTAAAACCCATTAAAGACTATCAGTGCAATAAGTTGGGGGTGGCCTAGATGCCACTCCTAAGCTACATCCGTCCCTTCGCCTGCATATATGTGGGTCTTTTATTAATATCCTGTTGCCTTTTTTTTATTAATTTAATCAAAACTGGATTTATATTTTACATGTTAATCATTGCTCTAATGAGAGAGCCAGCCTCTTAAGCCAAAAGCAAAAAAAAATTGCACACTTAGTGGACCAATTGCATACAGAAACTGAACCAAGTCTGTTGCCATGGCATTTTTTAACATCATCACAGGTAATTGGTAAAGCTAAGCAGAAGTATGACAATGAGGACAGAATACAGAGTAGAAATAGTTTAGCATTTTAGTTTAGTATTTTGGGCTGGACGATTATTCTTCTTGAGTGGTAAATTACGGGATGGACACCACTCCAACGTCTGGATGTTAAGTGTGGCGCAAGATTCTGGAGTGGATTAGCCAAAAGCCTGGCTGGCAGCAGAGAGAAAAGGCTAGCCTGGTTTTCTCTTGAGTTCTTTCGCCCCCCCCAAAAAAGTTGTATTTAACTTCCTCTAATCAACAGATAGTTGATTCAAAGGTCCCACATGTAGAAAGTGGGATTTCCGTGTATTTTTGTGATTATAACGCAGGTCTAGGTGCTCAATCCAAGAGAAATTCACACAGCCTGCATTGAGAAACATTTGTAAAGTTGCGATGTCGCAACTATATAGTCACCGACCTCAGCCATGCCCCCAGCACGATCGCTGTTGCAATCTTCCTATGTCGAATCTTTATCTTAAGCTAAGCTAACTAACTCCATATTAAACAGTCAGACCAAACAATCTTCTCACTCTCAGAAAGATGCAATTCGGCTCATTTTCTGAAATGTTGACATACCCCATTAAAAGAGTTTTCTTCATTTCTTGTTGTTTCAAGAAAAAAACATGTCAGACTTCGCTGCCATCTTTCACATCTTCTAAAAGATAGACTCTTCACAGACAGTAGATGCAGTCATTCAGAAAGTGTGCCAAAAAGTCAGAACTGGCAACGTTTGCATTATATCAGCTGCACGGAACAACACACAGGCTTGAAAGCCCTACAACATGGCGCGAGAGGCAAATGTACAGAAGTATCTCAGTTAAACGAACAATGCTTTTTTTACTTTTGATCCTAATGATCTGAAAAAATGCATCAGACCTGCAGCTGCCCCCACAGTTAGTCTGATCATGTTACATACCTGTATTTGAGTCTCACTTTGGGTAAGTATTGTAGAATTTTTATTTCCATTCTGAAATACACAAAATACGAGCATTTATCCGTCCACGAGTGAAGAAGGTTTTTCAAGTG
Source organism: Spondyliosoma cantharus (assembly GCA_900302685.1). Lineage (NCBI taxonomy): Eukaryota > Metazoa > Chordata > Actinopteri > Spariformes > Sparidae > Spondyliosoma > Spondyliosoma cantharus. The sequence goes on from OMLP01045374.1 coordinate 19,298, forward strand.
GCCACAGTAGGATGCAAACCAACATTTTTTAAAGGATTGTGGCAAATACAATGCCAGATATTCCACTCATTCAAAAAAATATAAATTCAAGGTAAGAAATACACCCATGAAACTGGTGTGCTGGCCGTGCACGTTACTGAAAACTGGTGATTGTGTGATTGCACCTGCAACAGTTTTAAGCCTTTAGTTTCTAATGTGTGATTAATTAATGGCCATTAAATCAAGTGTCTAAGAACAGGAACATAGATGATGACGTAAAGCGTTTCTGTGGTCAATCAGGTAAAGTATTTTTCTCTACTTGACAGCATTTCAATAACAAGAGGAAATTTCACCATTTCTCATGATACCAATGAATCGTTGCACGTGAGAAATAACGTGTTGAAATGCAGACGTGTAACATTCCTTCTATAGTAGGCTTCCTACGCTGTGCATTACGTGCCCTTCTAATTCACCAGGCCGCAACTTAAGGGCCCGCTTACAGTGGGAAAGGATTTTATGAGTTTACGGGATGCTGTTTTTACGAGCGGCTGAGGAGAAATAATGGGGTCGAGTGTCTCCCTCCTTCGTCCTTCCCTTGCTCCATCCCTCTCTCCCTCTCCCCAGGCCTCTTCTATTACCTGCCGGCTGCAGGACTCAGGAGTATCGCTTAATAAAAGTTAATCATGAGAAACTTGTTCATTAATTACAGTTCAGGCCGGCTGCCTGCCTGCCTGGCTGCCGTGCCATTCCTTTTTCATGTTAAGGCATGTCTTCCTTCTTGGCGTGGACTTTTTTTGTTTCTCCTCTGGATCTTTGCCATTTTTATTAAGAGAATGTTGGATGGAACCATCTGTATTTTCTTGTTTTTTTATATGCACTTACATACACATTAGTCGGTGAGACAAATGAAGCATTTTTTAAGGTATTGAGGAGACGAAAGAGGGCATAAGGGACACGATGTAATGTATGAGACAAATTTTCATCATTAACTTGATGTGTGCAAGGCAGCAGGGGGAAGGACCCAAATGCAGACGGACTAGGCAGACAGGGAGAGTTCAGGGACTTCATTTCCTCTACCAAAGAGGTTATGTCTTCGCCTGTGTCTGTTTGTTGGATGATGATCAGACAAACAACAGTTATGCAGGTTGTCTCAACCACTTCATTCAAAGGTAAAACTCAGAGTGAACTGACCTGAAATGTCTTCAACAATCTCCTCGTTAGCGTTACCCAAAAAAAAAGAAATTAGGGTTCTAGCCAAATAAAAACCAGGGCTAGAGTCAGTGATACCAATACCTTTTACCACTAAAAATAGCCAATGTACTATCATAGCCAGGGTGTCATGATTTATGAGGCGAACGCATCATTACTAAAGTCTAAATCCAATTTATTACTGCTGAGGTTTTTGGCGAACATTTGCATTGCCTTGTCCAAATATTCACAAAACAAAACAACAAAGAAGAAGGTGAAGAATAAGATGAAGAAGAAGAAGAGACACAGCTTCAATCTAACATCTAATGCTAGATTTTCCAAAATAGATAGAGTGTTGCATTAGTCTGTATTAGTGTTAAACTTTAACAACAAAGTGAAGGTTCATCTCTGTATCTGTGTGTCTCGTTCGTTCCATACACACAAGTGAAGTCAGACAGTAAGTGAGACACTGTTATAATGTATTTCACCATGGGTCTTTGTCTTTCCTCCTCATGTGGTCTAGATGGATTGAGACTGGATCATTGCTGGCTTGAGCTCCATGCGGAATCCTCCCGACCGTGGAACAGCAATGGCAGAGGGGCCGAAGACAAACGCAGCAGACAAACGCAGCAGACAAACACATCCTTTGGCCAAAACCAGCATGGTTTGGACTCCTGCTTCCTCTGAAGAATGAGGAAAAATAGACTCTCCCAGTGCTTCGCTGTGAGGTCAACAGGCTCACCCAGCCGTGTCATTACAAAGTACACACAGACACACGCAGGCACACACTCTGCAAATATGATCAGGCTTGTCAAATGTTTTTTTTTTTTTTATCTACAACTCTGCTTTAAAGACATGTTTAATAAAGTGACCTTAGTGTCCAGGCAGATATTTTCTGCTCTGGTTCTGGAAGTTGCACTAGTTCCAATATATGAAGGTCTGTGTAGTGAAGTCATTTCTGAACAAACAGCCCCATTGTAAGTTTATTCTTAACAATTTTCTTTTAACATTTAATTTCAAATTATCCTTTTTGATTGTGTTTGGTCACACAATGTATTTAAATGGGCCAGCGGACAACAGTCAGCAATACAGCTGAATCCAACATTGAAGTATTTCTGAGGTTCACAGTTCACAGATGTAAAGTTGACACAGTAATTCCCATAATTTTTCCAAACATCGTTACGCTCTCCACACTTCCTACTTAAATCAAAAAGATTACATAATGACTGACAAAAGAGACTTCTGAGCCGAGATGAGCCCGTATGCAATATCTGCGCTGCTTTTTTTATATCAGTCTGTGTCGTCAAAGGCGCATAATGTAGCTCACTGGTGAGTTTTGGGTTATTTCCTGCTTTACGTGAGGGAACCATATAATGGTGCTGTAAAATGTGGTTCAATGTGTGCTCTTAATATACAGATTAAGCTTTAAATTGCAGCGGTAGATTTCATCCTCGCAGATAGATCGTGGCCTTTTCTGGATGTAGACTTTCGGACACATTTTTGCACGCTACTGTTTGCAAGGCACTGTTATTCCATTTTAAAGAACAAGTGAGTGTAATGTCAACCTCATGTTACTAGTGTATCTCTGTCACCAGAGAAAGTGAAGCAGGTAGGAAGAAGGGAAATGTGACAAGAAAGAGGAAAGGAAATAGACAAATGAGACTAAAGCAGAGGGGGAGAAGAAAGGGATGAAATGCAGAGGTAAAGAAGGAGCCAGTGAACTAAACAAGGCAGGGCAGAGCTCTAGCCACTTTATAATAGTATGGGTGGATGGATGGATGGATGGATGGATGGATGGATACTAGAATTAGGGTAAGTATCTATGAAAGCCACAAAATGACAAAAAATCAATTGAAGTTTGTTAATAATGTGAGTTTTATTTTAATTTCCCTTTCAAACTTGTGATGATATCATGTGAATTTATAAGAGAAATGTGAAACATCAAGTTGAATGAATGACTGCTGGTGGACGGCTCTGGTTAATTGTGTGGCTGCCTTTTGATGCGCATTTTACATTTTGGGGGGGAAATGTTGCAATTATTTATTAAATGATAAAATCAATGTATATTTTACATACGATTTTCTGTTGAAAGACATTAACAGCACCAAATGTTAGATATTTTAGGTGTAAGACTGTATTTAACAGTGTAAAGTGCATAACAGCACTGCTGTATTATGTATAGTGGCCCTGTTGGGTCAAGTCGGTGTTAAAATATGCAAAGTCTTCGCGAGTTAGAGCTACTGTGACTGTGGAAATGTGTTGTGTGTCACTGGAACAGTCAATTCATTAATGCAGTGCAGTTGTCATTTTGTGTTATTAGAAGCAAAGCTCTTAATTAATGTATGCAAATAAGTGCAAGATCACACCTTGCCAAAGTATGAGACAGTATATGTGTGTGTGTGTGTGTGTGTGTGTGTGTGTGTGTGTGTGCGTGTGTGTGTGCATGTGTCTGTGCGTGTGTTTGTGCATTAATTAGTGTGTTGTACAAGGTCCACCGTCTTCTAAAGTGTGAACTGGAGATATATGAGCTGGTTCACAGTGGAAAGAGTTGTGTCTGTCAGAAAGCATTAACGTAAAAAAAAAATCTAAAACTATCTCTGGATTTTAAAACATTATTATTCATTTTTTGTATTATCCATCTTTATTTTGTGCATCTGCATCACCATAAACAAACACATGTAAATGACCAGAGCTCTCAGGGGGGCTCACCACAGGCAGACAAGGTATGAAGCTGGTAGGACATTGTAGGGGAATCTAAAAAGCTAATTTTCCCAGTGGCCTTCTCACACCTCTGCCCTTCATATACAGCCATTTCCATAAAGTGCTCCCCCTGGGGAACCATCAATAATAAACAGTTATTAGTAAATGCATTATGCCAGCACGTCCCTTTTGCCCTCTTGCCTCTCCTCAATAGCCAACCTACAAACACTGCCAGCACCACCGCAGCACCCAACTGGACCTGACACGCAGCAATGCATTATTTGTGTGTGTATGTGTTTGTATTTCTGATCCATCTCACCACAGAGCCCTGAATTCGTAAGGGAATAGGGCTAATGCCCATAATAGTGCCGGCCATTACAGCAAAAAGCTTTGGACGTTGTATGCCTGCCAAACGGTCGTGATTTCAGCTGATTGCCTGGTGCTTTTAGTTATGAAATCCCTTCATATCGCTTTTTTTATTTATCCAGTTATTTTTCAGTGGGCCAAATTGCTCTGAAATAAATTCATATATTATTATCCCTGATGTTTAGTGATTCAACCTCTTCAATTAGTGATCTGAGATCGGTCGCCTGTGTAATTTGATACGACACTGCACCTTGGTTTGAAAGCAGCCATATTTGTTTAAAATAGAGATGTGTTACATTTCATTTTTATTCTTAATAAGGTAGCTAAGTTGGGCTAAGCTCCAAATTCTGAGTTTGTCTTGTGTTTAAAGACAACTGGTGACTCGTGCTTACAAGGGTAAATGGGTACCACCAGAACAGTGTGCCATCACTGATTTGTATTTGTTTTTGTCATTATCATTAGGACCCATGGGAGCAGACATGCACACAAATGCATCCCATCTCCATGAGAGGAAACACAGGTTTGCTTTCATAAACAGAGACTTGAGGGTGAACTTGCGGGGGGGGGTTGAGACCACAAAGGACAAGAAATTGCCAGGCCTCTCCAGTGTGTGCACCCCAAACAAAGGTCCCTAAGTGCACGAACTTATTTACATCTCTATGTATTTGGGGGTGCATGAGGAGGCAGGGGGGTTGGGGTGTGAGGAAGACAGGCTGTCTACCTGAATGAAGCTGTCCTGTTGTGTGGATGGTCGTCAGGGCAGCTGGAGACGCACACTATGCACAAAGATCTGCTGTGTCTGCCCTCTGTGTATGCGTGTGCGTTATTGTGTGTGTGCCTATTGTGTGCTCAATATTTCTTCTAGCTCCCATTCAGCCCCAGACTTACCCTGCTCTGTGTAATTGAATGTAGAGATGTGGCATATATGGGTCAAGCAACCTAGACCATATCTTACATTAATCTTCATTTACAGGCTAATGGAAGTCCTGACCTGGCACATGTTATTTTCAGAAAAGTTAGGTAGAAATTTCATAATTTGGTACACCAATTTACATCCTATAGGGACGACATACTGAATAGCTAGAAGTTCCTGAATTGCTTTTGAGTGAATCTGAGCAAAGCTGCTGGGCCTGGTAACATCCCTGGTCATGTACTAAGAACGTAACAGTATAACACTGATCTACAGTATATTGTATATGTGTATCAGTGATGCTGTGATTTAAGACAAATGTCCCTATTTCATTCTATGAAAGGGATGTGACCCAGCAGTGATTGTGACTAATGTAGTCGGTGACTTTCGGGACTAACTATCCAACACTGATTTACACCAATATTGAGAAGCACATTTAAACAAAAGTTGCTAATACATTTCTAAAAACCCTTCCCTATGACCCTGTGCAACCTACACTAAACCTGTTCAAGCTCATTTAAGGACTTGAAACATTGTCGTTAACCGAGACTTTTCAATTAATTACATACATTACTTGATTTTAAATATGTAAATTCTTTCTTTGCTTGATTTTGTTCAATTCTCATCTAAATTAAGTTTCTTTAAGTCTTTATACATTTGCTAATTGATTTGTTTATGTTGTCTTTTAAATGCAATTTTAACCTTTTTTCTTAATGTCTAACTTTTGATGTATATCTATGTCCCTGGAAAGCTTTGAAGCTTGGAAAGTCCTTTAGTACATTATGGATGTGGGCAAAATATTGTAAAATAAACTATATATGGTATGTCCTCCCAAGACATGTGGTGACTACACGTAAGCCTATAGAGTGAGTTAAAACCAAGCTTGATCTAGTGTGGGCCGGCAACTTTATATCCTTACGAGGGCTTCTTGACATCAGGAGAATGACATTGGACACGTCTTGCTCATCTCCCACATGACCTGACATGATAAGAGGAGACAACAAAGAGAAAGAGAGAGAGCAAGAAAGGAACAGAGCCTGTAAAGAAGTAAAAACAACTGAAAGAGAGATAGAAAGGTGGAGAAGGAAAGGGGAATAGACAGTATGCATAAATGAATGAAAGTCAGGGAGGGAGAGAGAGGCGGAGCAGTCTAATTTGTACATGGCTGCTAAGTAAGGAGAGCAGGCTAATTACTGGCTGAACGGGGCAGGCACAGGCTGCTCATGTCAAAAAGGACAGAGCCACTTATTAGGCATCAAAGTGCATTCGTATCACAGCACAAAGGAGATGGGGGTAGAGGGGGCGCGAGAGAGGGGTACAGCATGTGTAAATGGAGGAGGGGGTGGGGGTTAGCTAATGAATGTCGTTGAGAGGTGCATTATGGGACCCTCTCCTCAGGCCTGTCGCTGTTTTGGAGCAGCAGTGGCGAGTGCAGATGGGCTGCTTTGATTGTGTTCAAAGATGGAGTGGAGGGGACGACTGAGAGATGGAGAGGAGGAGAGAGAGATGGAAGACCAGCGAGGCATTTGGAGAAAGTAAGGCTTAAGGTGAAAAGACAAGAGAGATGATTCAGGTGATTTCAGGTAATGAGATGTAGAGTAAGTGAAGCGAGTGTAACTTCATAC
>OMLP01045375.1:0-13831 GCA_900302685.1 Spondyliosoma cantharus
AAAAGTCACTATCCTTCCTTTCTTCCATCATACTCAGCCAGTGTAATCCATATTGGATTCAACATCCTTTTCTATGGATATTGCAAACTCTCATATTGTCCTGAGGATGTGTGCAAATAGATTTGAATTTGTTTCAGCTTTAGTTTTCCTGATCTTCTTCAGACGAATGCATGTTCTCACTGACAAGATAATCTTGACTCTTCAACTCTTAACAAAGATTCATATGACCTTGGTTATACAATATTAGTAAAGACTTTACATTTGTTATTCCAGGGTTAAATAATGATTTATTTAAAAAACGATTCAAAGACACAAGGACTGTCTCCTTACTACCTTGCAGACTTATTAGATTTATCTGGTGGTGCTCTATATACTGGTAAAGCTACCTATGCTTGAGCAATCCAAATACACCTTCTTCAAGACATCTACCAGCTCGAGCTTACCAGAAGCAAATACTTTCCTTTGCTTTCATGCAACTGTTAATTATTTCATACAGGGCCATGCGTGATATGCACTACACTACACAAAGAAAGGACCATCATTTACAGTAATGTAATATTTAACTGAGTGTGTATGAACACATTTTTAAAATGCTGAAAAGAGGTTTTGAAGCCATTTGGATTAATTTGTAAATCATAAGGTTCCGGAACGCAAACAGAAAACGGTGCTGAAAACAACATGCAGATGCCCACTTACCATGCTGTGGGACTTACAAGCCTCAACTTCTAATAGTAGCCATGGTATAAATGTTATGACAATCATTTACAATGATTTGGTTATACTCTGCACAGCACAGGCACATGCACACATCACCACAGGTGGGACTTACAGTATACAGTCAGCAATTCATTTCTCAACACATCTAACTTGTAAAACATAAAAAAATAAAAGTTGAGAGCTAATAAATAGCTCAGTCCGTAGGGACTTGGCTTGGGGACTCGAAGGTCGCCGGTTAAAGTCCCACTTGGACCAAAAAAAATAATGGTGTGGACTGGCAGTTCACATCCTGGGCATTGCTGAGGTGCCCTTGAGCAAGGCACCGACCCCTAACACTGCTCGTTGGGCGCCGTGGCATGTGTGGCAGCCCCTTTGCTCATCTCCTCTACACTGCGTGTGTGTGTAATGTGAGTGGAAAAAAGAATTTCCCAATTTGGGATTAAAATAGTGTATATATAAAAAAAAAAACATTACTGAACAATACTATGGTTATTCATAATGTATGCTTCAGATGTGTTTATTGCCTGATGTGCTGTTATTTGTAAATCACTGTGCGACCTTACTGAAGGATTAATATCTATATTTGAGGAGTAATCTCGCCTAGGGCACGAAATAGGCTAGAGCCGGCCCTGCCTACGAGTTTCATCGGAAAGAGGTAAAATGTGGAGCGTTTGCTAATTATGAACAGCACTTCTCAATTAGTGTCAACATTTGTAAGAAACCACTGGGTATTTTTTTTGACGAGGGACACCACAGGATATTCGTGTTTATGGCAACAAAAAGGTGGTGACTAGAAAAGGTATTCTAGGCCAAAACATCCTTAAACTAGTGGTTTCTTTGCCTAAACTTAACTAAATCTAGACCGCTGTTTTCACTTACTGTCCAGTATCTGTAACATCCTGCTGGCTACTTTTATGAATCCATGTTGAGTCTGGAGCTCAGACAGTTAACATTTCATATGGTATAAAGCAGTGCTGGAAAGTGTCTAAGTACATCTACTGAATTAAAGTACCATATTTAAGCACAAGTTGAGGTACTTACTTCATTTCAGTATTTCCATTTTCTGTGAATATTCACTCCTTCTCTACAGTTAGGCAGACAAATACATGAATTTGTATATTAAGAATATTTTTGACAGTCCCTTTTACTTATGAACTATCATTATAAAATAATAACTATAAGATAATAACTTTTTTGAGGTATTACTACACTGTGGCAATAGTACTTTTATTTTAGGTGCAGTATGTAAGAAGTTTGGTTGAAAACTTCACTAAAATTACAGAATGTGTGAATTTATAAAAAATCACACATTATGACGTCTTCGTATTGTGCTGCAAACCATGCTTAGCATGCTAACCAGCTAGCCCTGGTCATCTCATTCTAAGGCTCCTGTGCTAGCGGCATTAACACTGGTGCTCTGAGCTCCCAGTCTGGATGGCTAGCTGCTCTGCTAGCTGAGCTAACTGAGCTAACTGAAAACTATAGCTGCAGTTGGCAGTCACAATACACCTTTAAGGAAAAGATCTGAGAACTTCCTTTCAGTATTGGTATATAGGATCAATTCTAGGTAACCACTCCCGAACCTCAACTGACTGTTTATGTAGTGTAGATGAAAAGGAGAGCAGATGGAAGAAAAAAATTGAAGAGGAAATCATGCAGACAAAAGTCCAGACGGATAGCTACCCTGTCACGCAGACTTGGAGGCAGCGGTATAGTTCGTGACTGAACTGGATCGTGCTGTTTGATGTCATCTATTTAATCTGCAGCAGCACAATCCAAATCATTAAACCTGTACAGTTTTGTCTGGAGTAAAGATGTTGTGACCAGAGAGAGAAACAAAATCAAGAAGTCCATCAGATGTCTGAGCCAGAGTCAACGACCCCAACTGCCAACTCTTTTTACTTCTCGCCACTGACTTGGTGTCAGAAACAACAGGCTCGACAAGATGATGATATTTTAATAGACTGCTCTTTAGGGCTCCAAATTGCCACGATTAAATAAATCTACGTTCTTGTAAAACATACTGATGAAAGTGTTTCAACATTATTGCTTAACCTTCAAAAAATCCAGTTGTCTACATCTAAATGCATTGCAGAGTGCTTATTTTTGGAGCAATTTGGACGAACCTAAAATCACGCACATCAATAAAACTGCACAAACCAGTTCATGTGTTTACCAGCTGAGCTCTGTATCAAAGGGATAACAGAGGACAAATATGTGCTTCTGATGACTCTCAGTGCTTTTTACTGTTGCTCATGCTTTGTGTCAGTGGAGAAGTGTCCCCAGCCAAAAAAACAAAACAAAAACAATCCAACATCTGAGTTATTGCGCCGCCATGTCATCCCTGGATCTTAGTTTCTGGTCATGTCTTGGTGAACGATAGGACCAATAACATTTGATCAAATCATCAAAGATCCCAACTTATGAGACAAAAGCGGTTCATGACAGGAGCAGGCCTGGATATCTCAGCGGTATGCTTTTCATTTCACTTGAGGAATATGAGTTTCCTCTGTCAGATTGTCTTTAGATCCCCCTGCTCCTCCTTCTGTATTAGAAACAGGTGCAGATGACATCTGAACTTAGTAGAGAGATGATGATAAAAGCGTGCATAGAATAAATGTGCGCTTCAACTTAAAAACACAGTATTCATCTGACAAATGAATGAGACGGCACTTATTTAGTATTTTTTGCATCGTACAGTTCTGGATTCTGCTCTATTAAATGTGCTGTAGGTGAAAAAACAAAACAATGGGCTGCTGTAGATGGATCATTTCCCACTCGTGTAGGAGGGCTGCAGAGATAAAAATATTCTCGTGTCCAATACACATAATGAGGTCATTCCTATTACAAAGCTATGCTTATACAAGATTTTGTTAATTTGCTTTTTTTATATAATTCAATATTATGTTACACTAAACCAAAGTACACTCAGTCTACAGCCAAGACTCATCAGATCATTAACACTGTATAAATAATCGACTTAACGTTCTGATGCGTGAAATTCTCCTGTAGCCAAGGCTCACATGAAATAACGTTCACACTGCTGCGAAATATGTTTTGCTCTGTGAAGAATCATGTAGAGAAAACTTGACTCGACAAACTGAAATGTTTGCTGACCTGCATTCAAATATCACACCTCAGCTTATGTCTTACCTTTAGCCTGACGCTGTGTACCACCTGTTTTGATGCAGCAGTAGAAAAGACCAACGATGACCATCCTCCAGGGCAGCATGGTGGCCTGATCACTCTCACAACGTTAGCCGCATGTATCATCTGCCACTGTGTCTCTGCCTGTCAGCACCCAGGGAGCTCCTCTGTTGCATTTCTTCCCCCCTCTTAACTCTGCATCTGCAGCCTCGCACAGCACCAGACTGTGCACTTTCTTCATCACTTATGTTCCCTCATCCCATCTGTGCTCGGGACTGTGCTTTCTCCCCCCCTCCCATCCACATCTGATACTCTCTCTCTCTCTCTCTCTCTCTCTCTCTCCCTCTCCTCTGACTGTGCACATCGTCTCTTAAAACTGTTTCAGCTGCTTGTCACCAGGTTCATAGACAGTAAAAGTCCTTTTCTCATCACTTACAGGCATTGAATTAAAATCCACTATTGTGCTAATGCAACTCAACAGTGCATCATGTCCAACCAAGCCGCCAGAATAAATGCTTCAGTTGTTGTGGCAACGCTGTGCTGAAGGTTTCGGATTGGTTAGGCACAAAAAAACACTTGGTTAGGGTTATGAACAGATCAGGTTTTGGCAGCCAGTTTAGCGACAGCTGGAAAATGTCTCAATGGTAGCTAAAATTAGCCAGTTTTGTCAGTTGAAGCAGGAAGCAATCTGGCCTTGAACATTGTTTTTTTGTGCCCAGTCACCAGAATAAAATGTGAGCACATTTCTGCAAAGTGCTAGCATGACCACATTTGTATGTGTCATATTGACAATTCACCTTTGGTTCATGTTTATGACCTAACTTAAATATCCACCTTGGTGGTGGAGATGCAGACAGATAGCCGAGCCACTGACTGCAGTTTGAGGATGCATTTCAACATTATGGCACAAGGTATTTTTAAGGATCCTTCCGGGCCACTTCCATCCATGTTTGTTGTGATAAAACCAGGTGTTTTTGACCAGATGTTGGAACATCTCTAGCCACATTTGAGATAACCAAAACAGTTATTTCAAGCTAAGACATGATCTTTTCCCAACCCTAACCACATGCTATCCTGATGAGAAATACGAGTAATCTGAACGTATAATGATAAATACTGTAGAAATGTTGATTTGATATACAATTCCAACATTTTAATCTGGCGACTGTTCTGTCCAGTCATAATTTTAGATTGAAATGATGATATAGTTCGGTCATTATCTCTCTGCTCAGCTTGTCATGTGAAACATTTTGTGCCTGTCAGACACATACATTGTTACTTTCTTTAAAACGATGTTGTTTGTCCTGGCTCCGCTCTGTGGGTTGCAGAACTGATTTGGGTGAGCGACCATGTTTATAGTCCTCTTGGAGCCCTGTTTGTGTACAAGTTAATTCTGTCTTTTGCCAACAGCATGCTCCCTCAGTGGGCCGGAGCGTACGTGACGGTGCCAGAATGACCCCCGGCGACCAGCTCGGTTTTGTGGTCCTCAGGAGGACAGATGCGGAAAGTTCACACTCCATGAACATGAAACGGAGCTAAGTGATTATTTCCAATTATACAATGCACGCACCCCACGTTCTGGACGGAAACATAATGCAGAAACCACAAAGAAAGACTTTGTTCACTGCCTGGCACAGTCCACCTTATCCACAAGCCTAAGGAACACTTACCAGAAGTGCAACCATATAAAATGTTTTTTATTTGTTTGAGAGCTATTTTAGCATTCATTTAGGACACGCAGTGCTGCCAACATGTGAGCACGGCGCACGGTTACATTTTCTGGAGGTCATTTCCATACATGTGGCCCTCAGGCGCCCAGATGTGTTTCTGTGGAAGTCAGAATGGGACAAAGCTGCGTCTCAGACTCAGATGTGGCAGTTGTGCTGCTGTAGAGGAATGCGGACGCAGGCTGAGCTGAAACTGGCAGGAGAGCTGTGGCCTCTGCAAAACCTCCAAGAAGTACAGTTCCAAAACTTGAACAAACACAATATTCTTTCAGTGGGCAAATTAAATGAAAATGTTATTCTAGGCTGTACCCCAAATAATTTCCTTTCTCAAATTGGTGTACTTACTGAGTGACTCAGAGGCGGATCGAGCCCGGGGTGAGTATTAGGTTTGCATTGTGATTATGTTAAATAAGAGGATGATCATAATGGGTAATTACAATCACGAAGGCTCGGTGTGCATAAAGCCCTTCACTTCACTTCACTTCACTTGAACTTCTTCCTTAATGAAAGGAGGTTGGCAGTGCTGAAGAGAATTAAGATTTGAGACAGGAGGACAGGACATGCCTGTGGACTGACAGCAGCTGCTACACAACAGAAAAGTCTCCAGACACTTCAAACTGCTGAGTGCTGCAGAATTTATAATTTATTAACTCAATTTAGGTTTAACTCACTACAGAGCGAGCTATTTAGTGTTAAAGGAGAATGCCACTGTTTTTAAACCTGGGGCTGTATTTACATGTTTTGGTGTGTAAATGACTCATTCTGCGCAAAGTTTTGGGGATCGGTCTGGCAGATCGCCTCAGCTGGCAGCTGTGACACAGCTATAATGGGCTGCAACGTAATCCTTGAGGGGAATCTCCAACCGTCACAGCTATATCCAGGACAAATGTCTGACAGCATCACGGTAACAATTCCTCTGTAGAGAGAGAGTCTCGTTCAAGGAGAAGTCTTGTGAGGTTACCTGTGACACTTGTTCCCTCTTGAGATCGTCAAAATCATTTAAATATTCAGCCATGACTTTAGAAATGAATGCTTGCTGGCAGTTCCTCTAGGTACAGTAAATTATGAACTCCTCATTGCAACTCTGACTCTGACATCTCTGCGAGACTGCTTTGTGAGCAGGACTTGTGTTTCTGGTTTCAAAAAAGATCTTATTACTAAAACAAAAAGGTGTATCTCCCAAGGAGTTGTTTCAGTAAAGTTGTCAGACACTTCACCCTCAGGTTGTCAGCAGTAAAAACAAGCACTGGGCTGGAGAAACCAATGTTCAAAACCAGATCGCTTCCCGTTTCAACTGACAAAACTGGGTCATTTTAGCAACCTTTGAGACAAAAAAGATCTTATTACTGAAACAAAAAGGTATATCTCCAAAGGAACTGTTTCAGTAAAGTTGTCAGACACTTCACCCTCAGGTTGTCAGTAGCAAAAACAAGCACTTTTTCAGTGGTCGTAGCATTGACAGTCATAGCTGCCCAACAGGATTATGTGGCAGCCATACGTTCCTAACAGCTGAGGTGATCTTGGTAAGAATAAATCATTTACACACCAAAACATGTCAATTTACCGCACCGCTTTAAAAGAAGCATAACTCCCCTTTAAATATGCAGGGAGCAGTGGATGGAAGTTGGTTGAATGTAACTATTATTCAAACAGTACACCAGTAAAATGTGATAATGTGTGATATATTTGCAGTAGACTTTGAGTACTTTTGACCAGCTCACATTATGATATAGATATAAAACCAAGTGGCCACTAAAAAATGCAAAAGAAAATGGAAAATGTCCCTCTTCTGAGCCACTGTTGGGTTTGTCCATTCTGGGCTACCGTACAAACGATGCCGCACAACATGGTGGACTTAGTGGAAGACGACCTGATCCCTCTGTGGATGTAGACGGATCATTCTAAGTTAATGAAGACCCAACGATTCTTATTTTCAGATGATTTTAAACTAATGAAAACATAATTATGAATATTAGATTCCATTTCTAAATCTTACACACGACCTTTAATGCAAAAATACATTTCTACATAGTGGTATTGCATGTGTGTGTGTGTGTGTGTGTGTGATGTTGGAAAGGGCACAGACCTTTCTCATGACAGGGCCTCTGAGGCGTTACACACAGGTGTAACTAATAATGTTATCTATGGCTGCATTCCATTTGCTGTGCCAGTGTCGGGGCCACAGCACTGTGCATGCTGGCCTCACTTACATAACCACAAGTGCACTTAAATGGAACAGGACATCGTTAATGTTATTAGTAACACCTGTGCTCTTCCTGTCATGACAAATAACAAATGTCTATTGTGAGAGAGAGTAAAGATAAAAAACATCTAACAGAAATCACAGATTGAGACATGAGACTTTTGAATAATGATGATCTTAGCATTTAAATACTACATGACTTATTATATAAACTTCAGAGAGTGATATGCACGACATAGCTGCATATTATTAAATAACAATAAAATATTTATCGTTATTTTGTATTAGTTTATATTAAAATAACATGTTTGCTGAAATGTACTGCTGAACACAGTATCATGTGATATCTATGTCACGAGAACTTTGTTTTGTTTAGACACTCCACAGAGAAGCACAACTATGGTGTGAGTTATTCTTCTAATTTCTTCATTAAAGGGTCATCCAACCAACTTTACACTCATCCTATACAATTGTGAAAACTGTTGTATAAAATCTTCTGTACCGCCGGAGAAGCTTTGGCAAGTCTGGAAAAATGACTTTGAATACGTCATCAGAGTGCTAGAGACTCTGCATGTGGCCTATAATAGAAAGCCTGTGTTACAAACAGGGTGTGTTTACAAGGTGTGCCTGTTTATCAGGCAGGATGGGTGTAATGCTACTAATCAAACCTTTCCAACCTCTGACCCCTATTGAAGTCCTACTTGTAAATTTGTCTGATGTCACACAACAGTGGAATCACTCATGGGAGGAGGTAGCTGTATATGTAGACAACAGGATTTGTATTTTTTAATATAATTTAATGTAAGAAATTGGAAATTTCAGCTATGAAATTCAAACTTCCGACGCTGACCTGAACGCAGCATAATGAAAGACACGTCTGTATGTCATTGCATCATGGGAAATGTATGACCAGGGTTTTACCCAAGCTAGGGACTGCAAGTTAGGTTGTCTGCCGCTGCATTTTTGCTTTATAAAATCTCCCAACTTCATGGAAGTGCAGTGATATATATCTGGAGATCCCCTCAGTATGTACATGGAGTGAGTCTACATATAAATGCCGATTTGGCAGATGTTTACATTTCAAAACTAGACTTAAAAGACATAATGCAGCGTGAAGTAAAAAAAGGATGTGCCTCACCAGTTTCAATAAGCTCCTACGATCTGCAATAGTAGTGTTGTTCCACTAGATGGCAGTATTTATCTGCATTAACTCTCACCCACTGTGTCATGCCTCACAGAAAAACCCAAAACAAAGTTTTTAGTCGAGTTCCCACTAACATGATAATCCTGAAAATGTGTTATTTTTGTAAACATGCACCATAATTTAATATCACTCTTTGATCCTGGATCTAAAATTCAACTTAACGTGAACTATTAATTTATCTTTTAACACAATATCCTGGTCAGCTGTCATATGTAGCCTTTATATCAACACATTAGCATTTACCATGCCGCTGTTTGGAGATACCGTGCACAGCATCCACAGACCCTGGGCAGTTGCCACTTCACAGCCTGATACTGCAGTACTTCCCAGCTTTTTCACACACCATCTGTCAGCATTATGCCGTTGTATTGTACGCTGCTGTCTTCGGGCCAAACCCAGTTTATGATCCGTTCAACCACCCTCCTGTTTTTAAAATGATACTAACTTCCCATAATTTCTGACTTCTGGGACGCACTCCCTGACCAGATCTCTTGCTGGCGCAATAGCGCGTCACAGAGTCAGACTGTCAAACCCATTGTCCATCTGTTCCTCATAGACACAGAAAATAAGAGCAGAGCCACGACTGTAATTAGCTGCATGGAGAAGTTCAAAAATCCCCACAGACTGCAGTCAGAACGTGACTTTCTGGGACAGTCTGCATCCAAATCACAACCAAAAATAGCAATGGTGGGAACAGAGCTCTGGACTGAACACAGCTACCATACTTTGACAAATGACCTGTGTTTTTGCGTTTTGGGTTTAAGTTGCAAACACATCTCCAGCCCTATCAGGACATCGAAACAGCAACTGCATTGTCTGAGCTGGTATATCTTTCTCTCTTGGGTTTTAGGGAGGCACAAAGGCAGACTGAGCAAGGAAGAAAAAATAGGCTTAACTTCTCTTTGTGTGGAAATACATGACAGATGGCGGAAATCTGTAGAGTATTTATATATAAACCATACTATTCCACGGAAGGAGAGATGATTTTTTCATTGTATACAAATCTAAGACTGACAACACTATATTAAAATGATTAAATGCATTTGAAATGTAATTTGCCATGTATGTGTCAGTTATACGTGACATGAATCAAATTAAAACAAGATGCAGTTTTCATTCTCATGTTAGAGAATAAGCCCAAAATGAAAGTTACATCAAAAATGAATTACTAACCCCAAATGAAGTTTATTTTTGTATTTGCATCAGATAAGCTAACAATCGCAACAGACTGGGTCTCTGCATGCAAAATTTGGAGGTGTTTTTCATTACTGATCAATGAAATAATGTTAAAGGAGGTGTCACTGAAATATTTAGGTCATAATCACTGATGCATTTCTCTGTCTTTTCCTGTATATTTCTTGTCAGCAAAGATTCCGAAATGAAATGTTTTTTTTTTTGCATTTCATTTCAGCATTGGAGAATGAAAAAGCAAACCGGGCTTCTGTATCTAAAACGTTAATAACTCCCTTTCAATTCAATGCGTTACTCTACATTTTCATCAGAGTGATGTTTTTCTTTACCTTTTTCCAAACCTTTTGTAAAACCTGGACAGTACATGTCAACAAAAAAACAAAAACCACACGGTCTATTTTGCGTTAAGTTTCATTATAACAACAGAAGAACTGTGCTTTTAAGGATGACGAATGCTTGAGTTTTTGTTTTATTTTTGGCAGTACACATGCATTCTAAAAACATTTAAACTATACTGCATTTTATTCACTTTTAGATTTTGCCATATATGGTGTCGTGCACACATGTTGTAAAATAAATGTCATTTTAATTTAATAACCTCTGTTTCCACAAAGTATTGTCAGTCTTGAACTTCCGTACTTCCAAGAACTCATAGAAAATGACTTCAAGCAGATCCTTGAATACACAGTTTTACATTACTGCTTGTCATTTCCTTCTAAGCAGTTATTCAAAGATTTCAATCGTGAATGCTCGGCCTGCAGACAAAGACACAGACTGCCTCGCATTCTGAATCCATCCCGCCTCAATCCCCCTCTTATCTCCGAAGACGACAGATGAGCTGTCTGCAGTGGCGAGGCCTTGAACGTGCCCCTCATCACTCACATTCACTTCTGCGAGTCCTTGTTTGAGTTTGTGGCATGCACTTTTATTAGGATATACTGTGCGTGTGTGTAAATCCTCAGACAGATCCACAATAGTCATTGACGTAAACCCAAGGTCTTTTGCTCCTTTCTTCGCATGTCCCTCTTCCTCCACATCCTCTTCAGCTCTTCGAGCTTCTGTCGCCTCCTCCCGTCTGCCTTGACCTTGACAGAGACAGTCTACTGTTCACTTTCTTCCTTAGACATCAAAACGTAGGCATACAGGACGCACACGATCACGCAAAATCATGCACAAAAACATTATCTTTAAGTCAGCACTGCACGGGGTATACTTCACTTCACAACCGGCTCACTTCAGTCTCTTTGAAGAGAGTTCGGTTCCACCTCCTACTCCTAGTTAAGCTGTAGTAATGGCTCAATAATCTGGGCAAGTGACCGTGGGGCTCTGTTTGAGGCTGCAAAGACTCCTGCAGTTCAAGGCCATTACCTCGGTTATAACTGCGGGTCCTGCTGGGAGCTGGGAAGTGGGGCTGTGTCTCACCCGACTGGCCAAAGTCATTCGTTTACTCATTCTTTGAATCTTTTAGTGCCCATAAAACTAAATATTACAAAGAAAGAGAAAGGAGGCGGTGAGCTACTACGTCAGACCAGTGCGTAAACATTGAAATAGTTCTGTACACGCACTCACACAAGCCCAATAAAATGTCAATATGAACTCATTAGATTAAAAGATTTGAGGCGTGTGTCCGCGTTGCCTTGGTTTATTTCACAGGGTGGTCAATGTCCTAATGGACCTACGTTTCATTGAGCTCACAATCAATCCTCTACTGACTTTCTCTATGAGCTGCTTCACAGGCCCATGGAGATTCTATTAGCCCCCTCCAGCTTTAATTGTCTCTTTCACTCTGTCTTCCTCCTGTAATCCACTTGACCGGAGTCCTCCCTTTCTTTCTTTTCTATTTTCTCCTCCCTTTTTGCAAGTGGCAGGCAATAGGGGAAAGCGTTGTCTCCATCGGTCCACCACTTTGGGGCCAGACTAAAATATCTTGTGAACTACAGGATGGATTGGGGTGAAACTTTAGACGGATAAACACAGTCCCCAGAGGATCAGTGCAACTGACTTCAGTGATCTCCGGATTCTTCCTCCACCACGAGGCTAACATTTTTGGTTTTCGGTGAAATGTCTCAGCAACTGTTTCATAGATCGCTATGCAAGTTGTTGTCAAGACATACCGCCCTCAAAATGTGATAATTTTGGTGAACTCTTGACTTTCCCTCCAGCGATATCACTGGGTCCAAACAGGACCGCAGCCAGGAGTTTAGAAATACTGAGGTCATGTTGAGTCCATTCCAAAATCCTGACCCAACGTTTGTTTTATAAAATACTTTTGTATTGTTTATTGCTTCATTATTATTATTGTATTATTTAAGATTTTTGTTCTCAGTGCAAATCAGCGAACATTAGCATGCTAACAAGCTAAAACTAAGATGCCGGAGATCACACAGCAGCATGTTAGCATTGTTACTGTGAGCTTGATAGCATGCCGCGTGAAATGTTAGCATTTAGCTCCAGAGTAGCTCATATGGCTGTAGCCTCAAAAGGCCTTTGCACACCATGTCAATGTTTTCATCTGAAATTGCTTTCAACAACAAATATGTTTAAATAAAAACTGACTCTGAAACGTTTGCCAGTCATTTCTGTCGGAACAGGTTTTATTTTCTGCGTTTTTTCGCACCCTTTCCTAACGGCTGCTGTTCGGGTCAGGATCAACTGGCTCACAGAAATCGACAGTCTTCTTTTTAATGTGTGGTAACAGCACAGCTAGCGGCATATAGAACTGGACCAGTGCCATTCTGAAACACGCCTGGAGGCGATCTGGAAAAATTTTGTGTTTGAAGAAATTCTTCAAATTCTTTGTCAGCAGGTGAAACCTCCCTTTCAGAATTTGCTGAACCCAGTATTTTCTGTGTCTTTCTTCAAGAAGTGAGAGGACCACAAAATCAACTGCTTGACGCCTTTTCTTTTTGTCTTGTATTGTGAATAATAAAAGCATTGAACTCAGTGTGCAAGGTTTCTGTATGTACTCAGTGTGTCTTTCAGTGTGCAAACCCTGTAGTCGTGTTTCCTCATATCGTTTCCACTGCGTGAGTGTTAGGCACCATCTCCGTTCCTGTGCGACAGGTATAGTCCGACCTTGGGCCGTCAGAGAGAAGCCTTATCTAGTCGATCTGGTGGCTTTCAATCTCAGTAACCCATCACATATAACGAGGCAGCTCACTCAGACCTCCTCGTGTGAATATACAGGTACAAGCAAAGCTCACGCACAGATGATTTTAAGCCAATAGAATTGGGAAATAGATGTGAAATGATTGTTTTCACAGCTGTGCACTTGGCTGGAGTGAGCGGTATGTATAGTATCAGGCAAGCTGAGCTCAAAAAAGGAAGGGGGGGGGACTCGGAGTGTGCTGTAACAGTGAACAGGACAGGTTGAGCCGCGGTGTACGGGGGAGATGAGATGAAGGTTAGTTGTAGGTGATGGATGGCGTTGCCTGCGGCGCTGTCATTGAGTAATTGACCTGAAGTCATCTGAGTTGTTAGTATTGAATCACGCATCTGTAATGAAATCATAGACCCGGGCAGTGCTAAACGTGGGGATCCGGCCTCTAATGCAGGAAGAGTGATGAGGTTACCGCCGCACTCATGTTTCATGTCCCTGTGTGTGGGTATCCTGGTCTGGAGGCAGCAATATTACTAATCTTT
>OMLP01045375.1:13851-31170 GCA_900302685.1 Spondyliosoma cantharus
CCTCTCTTTCTTTTTTTTTTTTTCTTTTTTTTTTTTTAAATTAAAAAGCATGGAGACAGTTTTATGGCATCAAATGATGCAGTCTTTGGATATGGATCTTTGTCCTCCAGAACATCCAGCCTCTCCTCTCCTCTCACTCTTCCTCTCTCTACTGTGTGCATGTTTTTGATACAGAGAAATTGGAATAATCGATGAATGTAAGTTTCTTTTCATTGAAGGCATAATGGCATAAATCCTGAGTCCGCCAGTGAATATTGGCGACTTTTTTTTACAACGTATCAAACATGCACACACAAAGATAAATAAAACTAATAATAATGATCGTCCATCCTCTGTTCGGCACTGTATCAGAGAAACACAATCTACGGCTCCACCACAGCTGTTCAGTGTACATGACTAATGATGAGAATGCTCCCTTGGGTGACTACACCGGGCCTCTTGGCGGGACGCATTGTTTTACTGGAATCAGATTTGTGCAGCCTCATGGGTAGTCTCCCCATCACATGCAATACAGTTTCTATCAAAACAACTTCTCCGTGTACGGGAATGACGCGTGGGTGGCTCACCCCTTCTGTGGTCCGACCGCCGACTGTGTGTCACGCACTTCTGGGAGTGCTCGGTTCAGTTTTGCGAGCAGGTATTTACAGTAGCTTGTTGTGGTACTTACTGAAAATGTGAGCGGCTAAATTTCATTGCCTCGGGGAGCAAGTTGCTGCACGTTCAGCCGTGAAGGCTACTTTTCTCACGCTTAACGATTTTCATTTGTGGTACACTGTACATATTGACAAGAACTCGACACAAGGCAAACAATGTAATATACAAATAACAGTACATATTGATTTAGGAGGGCGGTATGGCTGTATTGTAAACAGTAACTGAAGGAAGCTGTGGACGAAGTATCCCTGTGTGCCTAAGACAGATGGTCAGTGATGTGACTAATGGTGTGTAAGCAGTGTTGGGGAGACTTAAACTACATGTAGTTGAACTACATAGCTTAACTACAATTTGCTGTAACTTAGTTAAACTACATTCATATTTTGTGCTGCGTCAAGTATTTCAACTACTTTTTGGGTCATTGCCAATAACATGAAATATTTTTTTTTTTAATAAAAAAAAGACCTATATAATATAAATTGTATTTTATTTTTCTTTGAAAAAAGGCATGAAACATGTCATGACATGCTAAGCCAACACTGCCTCTGATTGGCTTGCCCTGGCAGCACTCAAATCCTTCACAGAGTGGGTGGGTCTTTGTGCCAAGGAAGGCAGTGCTCATATGGCACAAGCATGTCATGGACAACCCTCCCGCTACCCCCGATGTGCCCCTGAACGCGCCAGCCCAACCATGGCCATATTTGAACATTTGAACATGTACATTTTGGATATAGATGCATCTACAGACACGACCTGCGTGTTCACATGTGAGCTCTGCAAGCCGAAACCAACAACAATTTCCCCACAAAATGCTTTTCAAATCTCTACCCAAAATGTACAAAGTGTTTGTGTAGTTCAACACTGGTGTCCCAGCCAGTGCAGCATGAGCGGCTTTTTAGTGTTGGTAAATATGTTTTTAGTGCCAAATGGAACCGACTGTCTGATAAAAACTTTGAGAGACTGCTCATGTGTCGTGTCAACAAGCGATTCTGCCCTGGCATCTAGTTCTAGTGCTTAAGTGTTAGGGCCTCTGAAGTTCCTGTGATGTTGACCAAAAATAGATTTTGTTCTTTAAAAAATAAAACTTGAGTTGAGAGGCATATTT
This sequence comes from Spondyliosoma cantharus, assembly GCA_900302685.1. NCBI lineage: Eukaryota > Metazoa > Chordata > Actinopteri > Spariformes > Sparidae > Spondyliosoma > Spondyliosoma cantharus. Next base: position 15,611 of record OMLP01045375.1, read on the forward strand.
CTGCTGGCATGTGAATTTTTTGTAGGCTATTATGTTTTGTTTCATATACACCATATGTTGATTTATTTAACACTGAGCTAAATAAGTATGATGAGTATAAGTAGTTGCTAAAGCTACTTTTATTAGCAGTAGTTTTACAAACTACATTTCTCCAGGGGTAGAAATGTAGTTTTTTCAAACTACTGCCAGGCTGAACTGCATGTAGTTTTACAAGCTAGGCTTGCAAAGTAGCTTCCCCAACACTGGAAGTAAGAGACTGAATTATCCAACTGGAAGTTCAGTATAGCAATCATTAAACTGAAAAGCGTCAAATATATGTATGCTTAGAGCGGTGTAAAGGCTCTGCAAGGCGTATCAAGATAAAGTACACATGTGTTTTGTAGCTTTTCTTCTGTATCTTTCGACTGGTTAACTATTTGTTCTGCTCCATTCACAGTGAATGTGATGTTGACCTGAGCAGATACAGCTAGAGACAGCCGTGTGTGTTGTTACTGTGGCTGTGAGAACAGGATTGCTGGAGATGAAATCAGTAGTGTATCTACATTGTGCTGTTTGTTGTGTCCTAGAAATGACTGGATCAATGTTGGCATCTGCTACCCACAAGGCACCACCTTCACCATCATTTCCGACATCCACAACCGCCTGACCAAACAGACCCGCAAGACCGGTGTCTTCATGAGGACGACACAGAGGGAGAAGATCAACCACTCCCACCTGGCCAGAGGATACTACTACTGGGAGGAAGACACAGGGTCAGACACACACACACATCACACACACATAGAGACCTTGCATCACACACGCACAGGCATACACACACATCACGCATACACAGACACATCACAAACACACACATACACAGACACGCATACGCACAGACATACACACACGTCATTTATTTTCTTTTTTTTCCCCATAAATCCATTACAAGGACTGCGAAACATTACTGAAGTCAGTGTGAGTTGGCATGGAATGACCCTTTAGGGACCTTATCTCATAATTATGACTCCATATTTTATCTAACCTTATGACTTATATCATCTTATCTTATGACTTACTATCTAATAATTATGGGAAATGATGGCATAATTAGGAGATAACTGGCATCAGAGTATGTGACCTGACTAGGAATCTCATTTGTATTGCCAATCCAGACATTTTTAAATACTTTATTGCAAGTTGTTACTAAATGGTACCAAAGTGTTTATTTTCATATCCCATAAATTTGAGATATGGAAGTCATAATTATGGATAAAGCCTCTAATTGTTTCTGTATTTGGTGAATGCAATACACTTTCATGGAGATGGATTTAGGAGACGAATAATCTAAAAGATAAACAGATTGAAAATGGCCCTATTAATCCACCGTGCTGTAATTTGATGTTAACAAAAATAAATCTGCATTTCACAGTGTTTATTTTCTCCGGGGGCAAAGTTTTAGAGGAAGCTTATGATGTCTAAAGCTTTCCTGTGTGTGTTGCAGCCTTCTCTTCCTGAAGGTAAAGGCCCATAACGACAGGGAGCAGTTTGCCTTCTGCTCCGTCAAAGGCTGTGAGAGGGTGAAGATCACAGTCGTCATTCCCAAAGGCAGTCCACCTAGCAACTGCATGGCCCAGGCCTACCCTAAACATGCTGAACTGCCCGTTGTGGATGTACCCATGCCCAGAAAGATACCCAACGCCAGGCTGGTGAGAAGAGAGCAGGAGCAATTCAGTGATTTAAAAATGTCTAACTATGGACTATTGTCTACATAGCTGTGTTTACTGACAACTGTAATGAAAGTGAAACTGTTCACACCAGGAAGGAAGATTCTGAGTCAGAGAGGTAGAGAACTCTTATCATGTTGGCAAGTTCGGAACACAGTCAGGAGCAATGCTGCCTTATGGGGCAGCATTTAAACAGTCACTCGATGTGAGATTTTTCATCTAGTCAACTTATTAAAGGCACAAAAACATTACAAGACAAATAACATTAAAAATAACAGCAATACAAAAACAGTACACAGTTTAGGAAAATCGGATCAAGAACAAACTTAAAAATGTGAAAATGTTTAAAAAGCATAGACATAAAAAAAAATAAAAAAAATAAACAACAATCAAATGACAAAACTGGGACTGGGATTTGGATTACATTTTTGCTCTGGTGTCAAACATTGAAGGCGTGTACCCCTTGTATTTCTAAGAAATATATCCCACTGCAATTAATGCAACCTTGTAATGCGTTTTTATTTTCATCCCCTTTTCTCTGCTGCTGAATCTCAATTTACCCAAGAGACCATTATAAATGTAATCCCTTCCTAATATTCAAGTGAGAATTGCATCTATGAATATTTTGTTTAATTTGTTTATCTCTGAGCGTTGTGCGGGGACTGAAAACTGACTTGTAAACTTGAGAAACGTATTGTTTCTGTGAAATGCCGAATATTGTGAATTAATTCTAACCTCCTCTTTGTTTGCTTGTTTCTACTCAGCACTCACCAGAGCACTTCCTGGAGGTCAAACTGGAGTCCTACAACACCCGCTTCTTCCACATCAAGGAGGACTTTGCTTTTACTGAGGTATCCTTTGTCTCACACAGGAAGTAAAGTTGGTGTAATGTTGCTGTCACTTTGCGCTGAGATTAGACCATCGCTTGGGTTGTGGGTTACTGAAGAGAAATTGAGACTTTGCCAAAAACATATTCCACAAAGAAATGTGCTAATTCTGTTGAAAATGAATAACATTTACTTACTAACTAAAATGAGTTACATATGTTAGTGAACAGTCATATATATGTTGTTTTGGAAGTCGTTGGCCTACAGTATTCAGTGACTTGGGTATGACGATGTGTAGGTGGCTCTAGAGGACTTTGTCCAGTCTCAGAAAATAACCCTGAAGATGTCGTAGTGAACAACAAAGATGAGGCGAGCCCAGTTGTTGGCTGAGCCTTAGCAGGATGAGGCCTAGGGTCAATGTACTTATGTAAATCTGCTCCTCTGGGGCGGTTAGGGTTAGGGTCTGCGGCGATGGCGTCATCGTTTCATAAAGTATGCAGATTCACTGTCCACACGAGAACGCAAGGGCAGCATTTTTGGATTTTTCCACCCTGAGACCCGGTTTATAAAAAAGTGCGTTTTCGGGCGCTGCATTTACAGGATTCCTTAACCTACTTATCTACTCTACTGCTTGATTTAAGTTGTTGCTCTAGTTGTTCTTTGGATTCCCATTATTTCAGTTTAATTAATACGATATTCTATTTGAATTAAATAATTTGTATCTCAGTGTGTTTTTAAAGTGCTGTAAAAAGTGTTTTTGTATGTACGTACGTTTATGTATTATTTGACGGTTGCTCTGCTGAGCTGTGACATTGTTTTAGTGTGCAAGTGCTGTATTCCAGAGCCGTCGTGTGATTGGCTGCCCATGTTTTGGCAGGTGAACGGAAGGAAGTTGTACCAACCAGAGGATGGGGTGCAGCTGACAGTCATTGACGGGCATGATGGGAAGGTGGTGGAGAGCAAAGACTTCAGGAACTCCATCCTGCAGGGCATCCCTGCACAGATAGACAACTACGTCAGTGGACTGAGAGACGGGTAAGAAGCTGCTCCTCTGCTGTCCAACAACAGTAAAAATACTTTAACAGTTGGTTTAAAATTCTTCCTGTTGCAGCAAATTGTTTTCCTTGTTTGTATCAGCCAAATGTGAAGTTTATAATGAGGTGCTGTGTCTGACCCTTTCTTCAGTTCCATCGTCCTGATGACGTCCAAGGGCCGGCTGATTACCAGAGGACCCTGGACCAAAGTCCTGGAGAGACTTGGGGCAGAAAAAGGCTTCAAACTAAAAGGTAACTCACTTTATCTGTCCCGAGGTCTTCTGAGATTAATGTGCTCAGAGTGAGCACCTCGACATCATCTTCAGTGTCCAATAATGATGTTTCATGTGCAATTTTGTACAAACTGTTTTACCGGTTCAGATCTGGATCCCTGTTATACTCATTTGAAACAAGTGAATGAGTGATGGTTTAACCTCATTTAATGTCCTCCCTGCAGATAAGCTGGCATTTGTAGGCTTCAAGGGCTCCTTCCACCCTGACTGGGTTCATCTGGAGGTGGACGCTGACCGAGCCAAGGTCCATCAGGTCATGCCTGTCCCTGTGGTCCATAAGATGAAGCTATGAGTTGCAGGCAGTGTGGGGAGGACAGCCAAGAGACTATGTAGCCCCAGATACTGACTCACATACACTCCCCCATAAATAACATGTACAGACACACACATACACATACACACTGCCAGCACTACAGAGTCAGTGCTCCAAGCCATTGGTCCAGGATCAACTGGTGTTTTTTTGTCAGTTTGGCGGTGAAAAGAAAAGATGTTATTCGGTGGGTTATAAAGGGGAAGATCAGGGCTAGCACTAGCCCATCATGGGCAACCCCTCAGTAGAAGGCCTTAAGGTGACAACACATCCTCTGGCGGCCATATTGGAGGTCCTCAGCTCTTTCACAACAGTGGTGTCAGCTAGTGGTGCTTGCAAAAATGTGGCAGTCTCCACAGACAGCATGACTGATATTTGTTCTGTTTCTGACTTGACACTGTCATTGTGTCACTAACATCATTGTTATGTTTACATGTTAGTTTGTCACTTAACTGATCATTGATTTGGTCAGCAAACCGTGCCGTCAAAACATGTCCTTGGGCACCAGCTAACATGAACATGAACTCAGTCTCATGTTAACAGTAACGTTACTCAGTAGACTCTCTGAGGCCAAAAGCATTAACTGACTCTTCTCAAGCTATACAAGCTTTTAGAATGGAAAGGGTTAAAGACAATTCAGCCTTGTATGGTACTTAGTCTGCCCTCTAATGGACTTCGCTATTGGTTTACACAGGCACTGTCACTTCTACAGCAAAAAATGTCAGGACCCTCTGCCATTAGATAACAGTGTTAGACAGATGATGCTATTAAGGCCTTGGAATTAACTCGTTCATTCACTGTTGTCTAAACACATTAAAAGAGAAATGAACAGTCACACGTGAAGGCAGGGTTACTCTCTCTCTTCAAAAAGAAAAGCAGTACGTTGAGAGACAGCCCCTCTTGGACACAGTAGTACAAAGCGGGTATCATTTTACCAGCTCTGAGCATGTAGGCAGATCTTTGTTGGGTCTGGTTTGTCTCTAATAATGAATAATGGATTGGATTTGTATGCCGCTTTTCAAGACACCCTGACAGGGTCCCAGGTTCCATTCATTCTCACACACACAGTTGGTGGTGTTAATCTACGATAGTAGCCACAGCTGCTCTGGGGCAGACTGACGGAAGCGCCATTCAGCGCCTCCGACCACCACCTCAAATATGGAGCAGTCATACACATTCACACGAGGCAAGGCAGGTGAAGCATCTTGCCCAAGGACACAACGACCATGACACAAGTGGCAAGGGCGGGGATCGAACCGGCGACCCTCCGAACATTGGCCAACCTGCGCTACCACCTGAGCCACGGTCACTCAGTGAGGCTCCTGCGTGAACACAGATGAGTTTGTCTAACACATCTAAAAGCACAAGTGTAGCTGTTTCGAAAGCTCTCAAATGCTGTTTGACAATCTGCTAAACACTTTTGAAGCATACTGATTGCCTTCAGAGCTTTATGTGCCCACTACCCTAAGGGCACTTTTACAGTTGTGTCATTAGTTTCCAGCACAGAAATTAAGTTCTCCTTAGTCACAGATGTTATCCATTCCAAATATAGCATGGCCTAGGAGAGTTGAGGGTTTAGTGTCTGAATGAGTGTCATCACCTTGTAGGATTTAGGTAAAGTAGGAAAGGTGCCCCTTCCCTAGTCACATCCTACAGTTCGTCCCAGTAATCCCACAGCTCTCCCAGGTCAGATGGGACATGTAAACCTTTGAGTTTATTCTGAGTTTGTCCTGGAGTTCCTAATGCCTGTTGGACGTGCCTGAAATACTTCCGGATCAGACGCCTGAACCAGCTCAACTGGCGCCTTTCAGTAACTAAGTGAACTAGTCAAAAACAGATGGAGGGAAGGCTGTAAGCACTACTGAGCAAAGTACAGCCAACTGGTTAGAAATTCTTTGCAGAGGGTTCCTCCTCAGTCGTTAGGTTCTGCAACCAATAGCGAAGTCTATTACAGTGGCTAATAGTTATAAATGACTCTGACCTCCTACCAATGACAGTCATACACAAGTATTTTGTATTAGCAGAGAACATGTTGCCAAGCAGATTAAGATATAATAATAATGATAATATTCTGTGCAGAGATGTATAACAACTGCAAAGTTACACGAAGCGAGACGCAAAATTGCTGCAAGAAGAAACAAAATGGCTATAGTTGACTTCCCTGTTGTTTCTGTCTCTCTGAGAGTTTTGGTCCACCTGTAAAATCTCACTATCACCCACATATTAGAGGTTTTAAATGATTCACTTTTGCATTTATCTTTTCCAACAGTCTGTTTCAAGCCTGGTTGTTTGATATTATTATCACTCACTACTGGTCGATTCTCCAGTGGACCTCCATGATGTCAGCCACAGTTGTTAGGTGATTCATGGTGTAAATGCGCAGCATTTCTACCAACAGAGGGAGCAAATACTTAAAGTGTGGGCCAGCTAATCAAACGCATGTATAATGTATGTGTATCATCCCTCCTCTGCGGGTCTCTGTGATGTGCAACAGATTTTGTAAAAGTTGAGTGATTTTATGTCCTGCTTCATTTGACTAAAGTGTCTAAAGAAAGAAAAAGAGAAGAAGAAAACAGAAACATTCCTTGTTTTGCAGTCAGACCTGTTGTTGTCAACGTGCTCCGTTTCATTCCGAGCACTCGCTCATTTGATATTGTGATGTTTTACTGCCATGTTTGTTTTCATACCAGTGTTTGTGATCCATCCATCTGTGTTTTTGTAGTGAACCAGCAGGAAGCCCATAGTAATATAAAAGATTCAATTAAATGATCAACTGAATGTTAAATCAGGGAGGTTTTCAATGTGCAATGTCCCCCATTTCAAAATGACGGAGAAATCTTCATTTCAATCTGGCGAAAAATTTAAATTAAAAAAAGAATTCCTCCTTTCTTGCCGAAATAGCTGGTCTTTTTTCGGAAGTTGTAGCAGTAATTTAGTGTTTTGTATGTTTAATGTGTTTTTAAAAATCCACAGATTGCTAAGAGATATATTTTCTACTTATTTATTGTACAGACACAGTTTACCCAAATCTACAAGGGACATCTTTTGAGTTGTAATGTTATTACTGTCCTCTATGTGTACTGTGCGTAAGAAACCATTATAGCTCCATTTGAAAAGATTTGCACCAGACACTCGCTGCATACATGCACATGACTCTTGGTATAGTTGGCTTGTTTTAACTGTACACCAAATGGATTTGTTGTATATGTGGCTTGGGCTTGTAAAGTAATGAAGCTCCATGACTTTGAATTTCTTTGATGACTTTTGTACAGAAATAAATAATGCTGAACAGTTTGTCTGAGTGTCACTGTGATGGTCATGTCTGCGCACATCATCCTGCTGCAGCCCTGCTCCTGATGCAATATCCAGGAGTGGAATGTCTTTAAAACACTGTGTGTGACACTGACGTTTGAGTAGCAAATATTCAAATGTCACTTCCAGTATCCTCTGAGTCAGTTGCCGTCCACATGACCAGGAAGAAATCAACGCAGGTCACAAAAGAGTACTACGGGTTTTAACTGTAAATTTAACACCAAACTCAAACATGGCTTTAAGGAACAGTTCACCCAAAAATTAAAGTTCAGTTACCATCTCCTCCCCTCCATGCTGATGGAAAGTCAGGTGAAGTTTCGTAGTCCACAAAACATTTCTGGTGCTTCACAATAAAAACAGCATTCTCCCCAACAGCTGACGTAGCTGGGGACTTGTTTTAAAACGCAAAAACCAGCCTAACAAAGTTGACCTCAATTAAATTCTAATTTTCAAGATAGTCAGTTATTTGATTAGTGAGTTCTTCCAGATGCCTTTGACATATCTGGTAAAATGGTGATTGGTATGTAATTTCAGATTATGTTGGGATCATCAGATTTGAGCATAGTTGAACAGAACATACTCAATCCATCAATATCAGTGAAGTGAGAATTTTTCTTCAGTGAGTTCAGAGTCGTCGTCACCTAGTTTTCCATAAACCTGGATAAAGATTGTATTTATCATCAGGACTACATAAAGATAATCCATTATGAGGTAAGGTCATGTGTGTTGACATAGTGTCTTATACACACACACACACACACACAGAGGTGCAGCATAGCAACCTAGTGGTTGTTGCCACTAAGAGGGAAACGTAGTCTTTATTTTATATCACCCAAATAAAAAGAATCTGACTGCTCAGTGATGAAATGAGTGAAAAGGCAGAGGAGTGAAATAGTTTCACCATGTTGTCAGCATCCTCTCTGGATTTCCTCCCTCGATCAACTGTGGTCTGCGCTGGCCTCTCTGTGTTACCAGTGTGTTGAGCATTATTGCTCAGCACACGTAGAGTCAGCAGTCTGAAGAAGTTAAAGATGTTATTATATTTTATTCATATTCTTTCCTAAAATGCCCCCCCCCCCAACCAATAATGGGGTCTAGTCTGATATCACAAATGATCGTTGCTGGCTTTTTGATGCGAGTCCTGTAGGGCTGCTGCATGCTCATACACGGGTCACAATTACGTGAAAACTGTTAAAATTAACACAGGAGGGAATAAAGTCATGCTTCAAATCAAAGCATCATCATATTTTGTCTGCATTGTGTAATTCCATATGCATGCTTCTTTTATGTTAATATCACTTAATCTGGGATCTGAAGAAAATTGATTTTGTATTCAGGTGATGACACTGCAATCATTCCAGTAAACCCAGAATCTGTCCTATAAACTAAAGACCAGTGGGATGAGAAGTGTAATGTCCCCCTCACACTGGAGCTCCAGAGGACAAGTGATTCAAACCTAAGCAATGACAGATATCTCATACAATTATATACAAAAGTTTATTTCTATGTTCAGTAAAAAATCAAACAGAAAACATGGGTGCTGCTTTTGAACCAAATCTTGACGTGCATCGTACACAGACCAGGACGTGAAGGTCTGATCACAGACTCCATGTTTGGTCCAGAAAAATAGAAAAGAAGAGAAATGTCAATCATTTTTACTTTGCGTACCCTTCAAACAATATGTGCACGTATCTTTCATTGGGTGATAATTGAACAAGAGAACATAACAAAGAAACCAGAGAAAATTGACATTACGACTGATTTTAAGAGCGTGTTCCCACTCTGTGACAAAGTGAAACATGTTCCAATGAGGGAGAGGCAGAGAAAAGACAATACATCTTTGAATTGTGATCAGCTCAGCAGCTGAGGTGAGCGTACTCAACACGATTAATGAGTTTTCTCATACCACTGACTGACTCTGAACCAGTGTACCTTCATGTGGTCCTGCAGTCCCTCATGAGTTCATTGCTCACAGATTGGCTGTTATAATAAACACGTCGAAGGCCTAAAGAAAGTGGACCTGCTAGTCCTCCTCTCCCTCAGGATTATTCCATCACAGCTCCTTTTTCAGATGGCTGGCACTGTTCCCTTCCAAGTCGGGTTTCTTGCCCTCACTCTTCTTCTTGCTCTTCTTCTTGGAGTTGGCTTCATTCTGCTGTTTGTGTTTGGCGTCGTCCTTCTTGGCAGCCTTCCCGGGGAACACCTGTCCCTCTACAGTGACTTCCATGCAGCGGTCCTGGGACACGAGGAAATCTTTGACCTCCCAGGCCATGCTGCCATCCCGCAGCATGAAGATCACCCTGTTGGAGCCCACCACGAACCTGCAGGAGGACATGTGGATGAAACCAGGTGATGCTGTTCACTGCTATAGACAACTCTTCATTGCTGCTTATTTTAGCAGAATTAATTAAAAGAAATTCAACTTAAAGTCAAAGTACTTGTTTTAAAAATGTAATATCATGAATGTAAGAAAGAGTTGTCTGAAAAAAGGAGCCCATAGTTGCAAGGATCTGAGAGTGTTGTGATTCTGACATTATGTTTTTGAAAGATGAAAATTTGAAGGGTTGTAGAACATGTGCTAACCCATTAATCTTTCCACATTTTTTTGACCAGTATTGCACTTTGGATTAATTCTCTTGATTTATGCTCTAGACCTGTTTTGGTCATCTGCACTGCATTAAAAAAGGGGGTTGTGTTGACCATAATTCCAAACTGAGTTCTACAGGAAAAGATGAATAAAACCAACAATAACTGTTAAGGGACCTCATAAAAAACATCCTGTTAGTTGGAAAAATTCTATAATTGAAAGGTCTATAATGAGGTCCTCATTTTGTAATAGATTATATGATGTGATGGAGATAGTAATAGTTGCATATTGTCATATGTCCGAACCTACGTTCTTCTGTCACCTGATCTTTCCGCTGATGAAGACAATGAGATGTAGCTGAAAGCTCCAGAGAAAAGCTAGTAAGTTGACTTGTGCAAATGCCTTGGCTCCAGTTTTGAAGAGCTGCTATAATGTCTACAAACCACCAGATGTCACTGTGCTCACAGTGTTTCATGTTTCAAAGCCTCACATTTCAACAGGAGGAAAGCACTGAAGCTTATTCAGGTTTTGTTCACACATAACTCCTTATTTCTGATAGATGATTTATTGGCTAATCCAACTGACAGAAGCTTGCAACAAACACTCACTGCAGGCCAAGCTGGTTTGAAGTAAGCCCTTTTGAAAAGCTGCTACATACAGCTGTAGTTTATAAAAACCTGCAGTAGCCTGTGGTTTACAAGCTACACTCAGGAGAGAAGCGCTGATGTGCTCAGGCTGTCTTTCAATGAGTTCAGTGAGTGACTACCTCTGAATATCATAGTTGGCATTGAAGAGGCTGCCCTGCCACAGGCCTGTGATCTCCTCCGTCTCTTTCTCTGTGGGATCTCCTGACACTGTAGCAAAGACCATCAGAGTCCTGCCCTTCTTGGACATCTTGAGCAGCTCCTCTGGCTTGGAGGCGTCCACTTTGGAGAAATCGATGGGAGGAGGAGACCTCTTGTGCTCTGGGAGGTCACCTTCCTCAATGTCGTCATCCTCCTGTGGAACAAAGAGGACAAATTCTGTACGGTGAGTCACGCGAGGTTCAGATGGCTGGTACGTGATGAACCACTGGATAACACTGAAAGAGCCTGGCTGTAGTGTCTCACTCCTCACATAGCTAGCATAGCTCAAAATACTGTGGGCTAGTACACTGTTCAGACCTCTTGAAGTATGTATTCACAACATTTCTACCTTAACATACACCACTCTTCAGCATGACATAAATACAATCCAGTAGTGGAATACAATGATGAAAATGTATTTATTGAAGTGGTGTACTTGAGTACAATTTAAGATACTTGTATTAACATTTCATGGTGCTCAGGCCTGTCACGATAATGACGTCATCGACTTGTCGTATTAAAGCTGGACTCAACAAGCTGGTATGTCAACTTTGTTTCAAATCAGTGGCAAAGAAAAAGAGGCAAAAGATGGACTGCCAGTTACTGCCTGCTAAGGAATGAATGACTTTCTTTATCTCTGTGTCAAATGTGTAATATTTATTTGAGTTCAGTTTTTGTTAACAGAGCTGAAGAGTCCCTTTCATTCACTGTTTTGTTTTGCAATTATTTATTTGACAATATACCGTCTCAATACTTATCATGACAATGGCTTAGGTACTTATAATTCTTCTTCATGACATTTCAGAGCCAATTGACTTCAACACTTTGTGTCAACCATCAATCACATTTATCTGCATATGTTCTCACTTTTCAAGTTTTCTTAAACGAGTGGTTACACTTAATTCCCAGTCCAGGGTTTTCAGATTGCTTTACACCAGCTCTGGAACAGCACTACAGCTCAAAATACAAATTACTTCTTACATCCAAAAAGAATTTGTCTCCCAGTAAGTAAACGTATTAATCATTCACTGGAAACTTCATTATAACACAATATCCTGAAAGCACTGACATTAGGTAGTATTTCTATCGTCTTCTTTTGATCCACATACTTCACCATAGGCTTGTTAAACACCCGTTATATGACCTTCCTGGCGCATCCCTCCCCTTTCATCCAGGCTTGGGAGAGGCAATTAGGAATGCAGCGCACTGCCCTGGGGTCCAATGTCTTATTCAAGGACACCCTCGACATGTGGACAGGAAGTGGTGGGTTTCAAACAGCCAACCTTGTAATCAGTAGACAACCCGCTCTGCCTCCTGAGCCACTAGTATCAGCACTGTTGTGGTGCTTGAGTTTCAGTTGAGTGTGAAGGGTTTCAAAGTGAACTCGATAAGAAACACGTTGACATAGAAAATAATTTGAATATCTATTAAAAAGGTACTTCTACTTTAATGTATCAGTTATTTAAAAAAAAAAAAAAAAAACGAGGCCAAGACTGTGAAATGATGTGACCTTTTCAGCCTGAACTACACTTGTGTGACATTTAAAGTGCAGTACTTGTAGCAGAGTGTTTTACATAGTGGTTGCTATCTAACACACAACTAACTTTAACACTGCAGATCTAACGATAGACACTTATTTCAAGAAACCCCTGACTGTCGATCAGATATTAGCGGTCTAACGTTAGACACTGAGAAGCTCATGTTACTGATGATGTGTTGTTAGCTAACAGTACTTACCTTGCTAACGGATAGGCTAGTAGCTAGCTAAAGTCTGAACGCTGACTGACTGAGAACCAACACGTGAACGCACCTCCCATTGTTCCAGGAGCCGTGCCATGTCTGCATCATTGTAGTCTCGGATATCCTTCTTTTTCTTGGGCTTATCTTTGCTTTCAGCCGCTAAAATGCAAAGCAAATACGTGGAGAGCAGGAGCACCGCACATCTCCACCTGAAGTCGGACGCCATGCTTACAGATGGAGAGTTCTCATTGGCTCCAGAGTATGCCGGTCACGAGACAGGAGGGGCGTGTCAGAGCAGTAAAATGCCGACCGGTAGCACGAACACCACATGAGGGAATTTCAGAATAAAGCCAGAATGAATTCATTGAAACATCTTGCTCTCCTGCTGAACAGCTTATATTTACTGTTCTCCTTACGAATCTTCCTGATGTTATACTAATAGTGATATAATACACTTTTTTCACATAGCACCTTTAAAAAACAGAGTTTACAAAGTGCATATTATGCTGATTGTGAACGTTTTAAACACATATCTTTCAGATAAAAACATTTATAAGTGTGGGCCCACTTAATGATCTAATGATCACAATGAACACACAGTGATCGTTGTTTTCTCTGATGCAAAAACTCACGCACATAACAGCTCCAGCCTGTCTGATGTGTTTCACAAGGTACAAGGTAAATGTATTGTCATTTTTTAAATCACCTTGAGTCCTTTGAGTCCAGCTTCATTTATTTTGAAAATGTAAGTGTTGATGATGAATTGAGGAGCCTGGGGATGAAGCTGCTCTATGGTATGGTGGTCTATAATTATTAGTTTTTGGACAACAATGGAGCTCTGTGGCACAGAGAGAGTGTGTATCAGGCTTTGGATACATAGACTTGTTGGTAGGATCAGTAGAAATTTACTAGGCCTTTAGTTTTGAAGAAAGGTGCTTTTTTTTATTTAAAACACTTTTTTGCACTTTAATGTTAATGTCAAAAAGCACAATGATAGAAATATGTCCTTTAGTAAGAGTCAGGGAGGAAGTTCAGAGGCAGGAAACACAGTGGACTATAAAATAAAGGTCAAAAAACAAATGTGGCTGTATTATTGAGATGGTTAGAAAGCATTGTGAGAAGGTCACCAGAGCGCAGGGTCGTGCAGATCAGAGATCAGCCTAGCTGACAAACTGTGGAGCTGTTTCCTTTCTGGCCGACTCCACCCAATGGCACTGTGCCCTGTGCAGCTGCAAGCCCCACTGACAGTACAACAGCCCTCACATTCACTCACAGTGTGTTCGTCATAGCCTCTTACCAACAAGAAAAGGGGGTTTGATACCGCACAAAATACCTGAGCTTCATCATTCTTTATGTACAAACTATAGAATCTGTGATTCTTTGAAAGATACACAAGATATTCAATGATTTGCACATGCCCAGTATACCCAGAACACATCATGTAATGTTTGCCAAAAGCTACAAGTTAAGTAACATATCTCTGTTTAAATGTGAATTAGTCCATTCACTCTAATATATAAACAGTGGTGAATGCTTACACATCATCTCTCAACATGTAAAACAAAGATAATGTCTTTACTACAAACCTTTGTCTGCTCATTCATTCCATTCAGAACAAAATAACTAAATTCAGGACCATGACACAACAATTCACAGTAACTGTATTAGTTTAGCATACTTCAATAAGTTGACAATCCTGTAAAATGCACAAGAGGATTATGTAAACATCTGTTCCTTCTGAGTCAAAAACACATTGTATTCGTGCCCAGTGATGTTTTGGTGTCAGCGTCCTTGTTTAAAGAATTTTTTTAAAAAAACACAACATTTTGGCTTCCACACTGACTCATTCTCACACAGTGCTCCATTAAACACAACCATAGATCCATACTAAAATTGGACTGGTTTCCTTTACTCTTAGCTCATATCATCCACATCTGTGTCTGGTGACTGGATGATGATGATCTATGACATCATTATTCTCAACAGATACAGGATTCACATTTCACTGCCCATGAGACACACCACAATGTGCGGTTATGGAGCAGTGATGTACCAAACAGTGCAAATATACATATATATTTTACTCAATTATGTGCCATTTAACACAGTTAAGAGCCAACACCAAATCTGCCAAGATTTTTTACATTTAGAAAATGTCTACTGCTGTTTCCTCACAAAGCAACACATTTGCTAAAGTGAGTGATGCCATCTTACAAATTTTAAATACATATCCTGAAAGAATGTGAACACCAAGAATGTGAACACTAATGAGAAATAGTCGATCCAGTAAAGTTTCAAGTTTATTTCTATTACATAGCACTTTAAAAGCAAACATGTTTTGCACCAAAGTGCTTCACAAAAACAGACATATGTGTATAAACAGAGGCACAAAGGCACATATAGCATAGTGGCAGTGGCTGCCATGCAGGGTGCTGACCAGCACATCAGGAGCAGTTTTGGGTCCAGTATCTTACCCAAGGTCACTTTAACCAGCATGCAGACCAGAGGAATCTGACCAGTGACCTTCCGATAACAAGATGCTGGCTCTACCCCTGAGCCACAGCTGCCCAACATTATTCATCAACATCCACAGTTAATAATTACCTCAGAGAAATGTCATAAAAATATCAAATCATCTTAGAAAAAAGGGCAGACAAAATAATGGTTCTTTTCAATGTCTTATATCAACCAGCTACAATAATAACATGCTGACTACTTGCTAATAGGCTATATCAATAAAAATAATAATTTTGATATAATATAATATAATATATTTTTTTTATTGCATGCCATTTACTGACATACTTACTTTTACATAATGGAATTAGAATAGTTGAGTTCTAATATTTCTTTCATCACTGATTTTAACAGTGAAGGAGTCCAAGTCCCCACTTCCCTCAGCATAT
>OMLP01045375.1:33999-53226 GCA_900302685.1 Spondyliosoma cantharus
CTTGGTGGTGTCTTTGACGGAGTGCTCAGCCCACGCTGCTTACTTAGCAGCCGTGGAGACCCCCGGCTCGCAACCCTGCCTGCCAGGTCTGGTGGACCGCTACAAGGTGACCCGCTGCCGGCACGAAGTGGAGCAGAGCTGCGGCCTCCTCCGAGTCACGCCCTTGCCAGACCTCACTCCACAGCTCCTCCTCGAGCTCTCTCAGAACATCTCCACCAACCTCAAGAATCTGACGGACATCTCGTCACTGGCTAGCGAGAGGTCCAGGGATCGCTTTGCAAAAGAGCAATTCAAACTGAGCGTCAAGAGCATGAGCACGAGCGGCACAGCCTTCCTGGCATGTGTCAAAGAGGTGAAAAGCCAGCCCAGTGAGCTGACCAGGAACCGCTGCGTCCTCTTTAGTGCTGCTCTGGTCCAGGCTGTCAGCGCCCTGGTGGGTTTTGCCACAGAGCCCCAGTTCCTTGGAAGAGCTGCCAGTATCTCCACTGAAGGGAAGGGGGTACAGACTGCAGTGTTAGGGGGGGCCATGAGTGTGGTTTCAGCCTGTGTCCTCCTCACTCAGGGCCTCAGGGATGTCGCACAGCATCCTGAGAGTAGCTCCAAAATGGCAGACTACCGCGAGCGCCTGCGTAACTCAGCGTGTGCTGTGTCAGACGGCTGCACTCTGCTCACTCAGGCACTCAGAGAACGCTCCTCTCCAAGGACTCTGCCGCCAGTCAACTCTCATTCTGTGAATTAGTTTAGGAAGAGGCAACATGAGCTCCAGTCGCCTCTGTCCTATTCTGACGTACCAAAGAGACTCACCTGGGTTGTCCCTGTTCATCAGGTGTAGAGTCAGAGTAACATCAGAAGAAGGCTGTCTGTGGGTCTGTTCGTGTGGTTGAAGAGGAGCACTAAAACAACCACTGCAGGGTTTAGTGTCGCGCTGGATGTGACTCAGACCTTGTTAGAAACTGACCCGGGCTCAGCTGACAGCCCGCTCTCACCAGCAGGCAGCAGCCTTCAAACCTGAAAAGTTTACCTCAGTTTTCAGCTCCGGTGAAAACACCAGCCTTGATGATGGATGTAGCCTCGCTGTGTGAACCTATGGTTGGCTGACATGTGCTTTGTGAGATTGGAAAGAGTGATCTGAGTGTCTCAATGCTTGTTTTTTTTTTCAATGTGTGAATTCTTATTTGGTAAAAGCTGCTGTGAGTGTGTGCCATAGGTTTTACACTATTTACCAGACTTCCCATAGTATTTTAAAGTGTTTTGATCGTGCATGTAATGGAGTATTTATTTCAACTATTAAAAATGTTCTTTCTGATATGCTGTTTTTGGGCTAATGTGCTTTAAAATGCCACATTTATATTTATTTAAATGATCTATTGAGACAAGTGACAAAAAAATCATATGTCTGTCAGCTCAGGTGATCTGTCCATGCTGATAATTTGTCAATATCTGGTGATATCTGTCCATGAAATTTCTGCATCCACCCCAAAAATGGAGGTTAAATTAACTTTGTGGTATTCATAGCGTTAAAGAATACATTTAAAATACCACATTATAATATAACACCCTGCATAGGCTTCTTCAGTTCCCATGAATATTAGAATATAATATTTCTTTTCAATCTCAAGTTGTTAACTATGTTGTTAACATAGTTGTTCCCTGTGTAATACTCACAACAAACTGTCAGCAGTTTAAAAAAATGAATTACCATTATTTTGATGTGGAGAAATATCTCAAAACCTCCACCAAAAAAACCCAGAACTATCTGCTCGGCTAGATAGAGGAAAGAGAGGATTGTAAATATGAACACTGTTTTTGTCATTTAATCATTTCAGTTCAAGTGTTTGATGATGGAAAGTTAAGTCTCGTTCTGCTGCTAAATGTGTAGAATGAAAGAAATAGTAAAACAGGGACACACGTATCGCAGTCATGCAGTATGCAGTCATTTTATTTACTATTCTGAGACTATTATTCAAGTGATTAATCAAGCAATGGAAATCTGAGTGGTTCCAAGATGAGAAATTACAATTATGTGCTTTAGTGCATCCATGCCTCACCTAGACCTGGGCTGAAGTGTTGTTTAGTTCAGACCAGCTCCAGGCAGTTACTCTGTGGCTGAGCTGAGCTGACCTTTGACCTCCCCATAGAAGAGGAAAAATAGACCAGAGTAGTATCACACCCTGTGTGATTTTCACTGTAACTGACTGGTAGGTCAAACAGTCAGTTTTGTTTGCAGCTTTGTGTTTCAGGTAATTCTCATCTGCATGTCATCCACTGCATATCAGACATGTAATAGACTGTATAAGAATGGCTGACTCCAGCAGTATGTGCTCAATTGGGCTGTATGGGTTTTATTTACATTCTCATGTCATAGACCTCAGGTTGTGTCAGGCCTTTTTCACAGAGCACATTTTGACATGTCACAGCAGGCAACTCATAGGTGTAAATAATACTTGGGATGATGGCTGAGCCATGCTGTCTCACTGCGACACTGTCATGGCCAAGAAGGGCACTTACATAAACAGCCACTGTGTATGTTTCTTTCCTTAGAGTGACAAGTCAGACTGCTCTTGTGAAAAAAGGCCAACACCAGGACCTTGGAATTTAAACACCTAACTGAAATGCAGCATTTTACAAAATGAATAGTTCTATATTTTGGAAAATATGCTAAGTTGTTTTCTTTACAACAATGAAAGATCAATATTAGTCTGTCTGTTTCATACAGAACTGGAGACAGGGTGTGGTTAGCCTAGTAAAGCCTAAAGACTAGAGGGAGAGACCTCTAAAGCTCACTCATGTGTATCTGTTTTTTAATGTTTAATCTGTACACAAACAGAAGTGTAAACATTTGTAGGTGGGGAAGTTCTGTCCTGTAATTCTAACAGTTTATCCATCTGCACAGCACTGCAGTACAGTGAACCGTCTGGCAGACATACATTGAGTCTGTGAATGAGACAAAACCGAGGGAAGCAGGTGTGCAATACTCTTTATCTGAGGTAAGAAAGTGAACTGATCACGCATAAATGTCGTCACTGTATGGCGCATTGTCCACACAAATGTTAACTTCACCTACCTAAACTTCTCAAGGTTCATTTATTTGCCAGTCTACAATACAGGGCTTCACAACTAAATGCATGTTCTAGTCCAGGGGTGTCAAACTCATTTTTAACGCGGGCCACATCAACATAATGGTGTTGTACACATTAAGTGTACAAATATTGAACAAGCATTTACATAAATGGAAAAATATATGTAAGCACATTGCTCTGGTATTATAACTAATCCCTTTAATTTATCAGGTTAAGAAACCCACATTGCTCCATCAATCAAACGTTTCAAGTGAATAACAAAGACATATGATCAAACACAAGTTATTACATCAACTTTGTTCAAAACGTTTTTGTCACAGTTGAGTGGGGCAGAACTTTGGTACACAAATAATTCTGATCTGCTAAAACATGTGGGACATTTTAGAAAAACAAACAGCTGCAGACAGCCTTGCACAGGGCATACATCCAACTAATGAGAGACGGAGACAGTAAACATTTGAACACATACACCTGTAAACACACTGAATACACATACAACTAGTATATGTAATTAACTTAAAATAACAATAAGGGTTGTCTCAGTTCATAGCTATGTTGGTCAAATTGCGGGTGAAGTTGGTGAGGTGATGCTGCTTGGCCTTGAACACGGCAAGTGGATCCTTCCTCACCCTTGGACACCAGATCACACACCATCCTCATCCATTGATCATGTTCTGAAAATAACAACAAACACCAAATAAATGGTAGCATAACCATTAGATTGCACACATATTACACTCAAGTTATTGTTGGTTGAAATACATTTTATTATATTTTTAATTCAGGTTTTCAAAAATGTTTGCCTATGTGTTTTCTGGCCGGATGTCTGACACCGTTGCCCTGTGGTCAGTCCGTCAATGTCCAGCTTTAGGTCTTGTGCTGTAGCAATCCGCAAAACAGCGTGGAGGTTCTCATCGGTGATGCGTGATCTGTGCTTGGTCTTGTTTTGATTCATTATTGAAAACATCTGTTCGCACAGGTAGGTGCTCCCAAACATGAATAGGACACGAGCAGCATGAAGTCGAATCTGTGGCATCAAAGCAGGAGGCAGTTGACGGTAAAAGTCCTCAATTGCAGCATCCTGGAACTTTGCCACTATCGCTCTGAAGTTCAATTAACTCCGTCTGAAGGAGATGAGGCGCACTGTCGACATCCGTGGTGAAAGCTGGAAAGCTGTGACCATGTCGGACATCTGTGTGATGACTTGTTTGCATCCTTGCAGCCTCTGATTCAGGTGGCCGAGATGCTCCGTTATGTCACACAACATGGCAAAATCACCCATCCAGTTTGGATCTGAGGGTTCAGACAAGGGTTTTCCTTTGCTTTGCAAGAAAACAACAATGTCTTCCCTAAGCTCAAAAAATTGTTTGAGGACCAAGCCCCTACTCAGCCACCTCACATCTCCATCCTCTGAGCCCACCTCCTTCAAAAACAGCTGGAACTGGCGGAGATTCAGGCCACGCACCCAAATGAAGTTCACTGTTTTCATGACTGTGGTCATTATATCATCCAGCTCCAGAACCTTTCCACACAGAGCTTCTTGGTGGATAATGCAATGATAAGTTATCAGAGGTGTGTGGCAGTTACTTTTTTAGTTATCCCCACCAACTTTTCCCAGGCTAATTTCATTTTACTCACGACCTCTCCACCGCATCAAAAATGTTCCTGCCCGTCGTCGTCCCATGCATGGCAGCTACATCCAAGAGCTCCTCACTGACAGTGAAGTCTGCCTTCACGCCTCTTATGAAGACGGACAGATGCGCTGTATCCGTGTTGTCAGTGATCTCATCAACAGCTAATGAAAAAGCAGGTAATGCGTGACTCTTCGGCCAGCGGTGTTGTCAGATTGTCTGCTAGTTCCTCAACTCAGTCTGCGATGGTGTTTCTTGACAAACTGTTGTTACTAAAAGTCTGTATCTGGTTGGATATCTTTAGCATGCACCGCTTCAATAAATGCGCCCTCCGAAAAGCACTTGGACGCTAGGGTGATTTCTTCAGCCGCAATAAAGCTAGCTTTCACTGCTGCATCACTTTTGACGGTAGCTTTTGTGAACAAATTCTGCTGCAACTGCAGTCTGCCTTTTCATTCTTGGACAACTTTGTGTTTTTCCTGGAGGCTTAATTTGGCATACTTAGCTCCGTGTTTGGTGTCAAAATGCTGACGTAAATTGTACTCCTTCATCACCAACACTGCCTGGTAACACAGAAGACGTACCGTTTTTTCTCCTTGAAGCACAAACATGTATTCGCTTTCCCATCTTTCATTAAATTTCCTTCCCTCTGCATCAATTTTTCTCTTCTTGGACATGTTGGGATTATTTGTATATCTTCTCCATCACTTGTTAGAAAACCGCTTTAATCAAACGCCGATCTGGAAACACTGCGGTCTTTTCGCAGGTCACACAATACATGTCGGATCATCGACATGCATTGTGGGAGATGTAGTTTATGGTCACTGTACGCTGTAAAGCAGTGTAGACTTTTATTTTAAGACAATTATATACCTTTTGAGCTTTTGCAGGCCACATAAAATGACGTGACGGGCCAGCGGGCCTTGAGTTTGACACGTGTTCTAGTCGCTTTCAGTTCCACAAGAGAAGTTATTTTTTGGTGGCGTGTTGAGGATGAGTTCAGGAGTCTCACTGCCTGGGGAGTGAAGCTGCTCTGTAGTCTGGTGGTACAGCAGCAGATACTTCTGTACCTGTTGTCAGATGGCAGCAGGGTGAACAGACTGTGGCTGGGTGGGTGTTGTTTTAGTATCTTTGGGCTCTTTGCAGACTCACTCTCACTTCACTGATGTCACTGGTGCTCTGTAGATTGTACCAGTGATGTCCTGAGCAGCCCCCGTAGCAGAACTCCAGACTCCTGCTGGGACCCATTTCCATCATCAGGACAGATTGTGGAGAAAGACGTAAATAAGATATTGATATGATTGATATGAAAATATGCACATATATTCCAATCAACTTTTTGTCTCCAAAAAGGACCACTTCTCTCAGAATATCACAACTTTTAATATTATAATGTACTTCTCAAAACCTCAGATTATTTTTCTAACAGTGGCCTGAATACTTCATTTCAATTGTCAGGGTTTGAGGTAAACAAATAATGGTGAAGCTGGGTATATTTACCAAAGCACTGTAGTAATGCTCCAAAAGTAACGTAAGTAAAGGTCCAGTACCATGTGCATTCTGCATTCATAACCAGTTGTGGACAGGTACATACTGTACCAACTTCCAAGTTGTAAATACGACTGGAACTGTCATGCCTGTTTTCTGTTTCATGTTTTGTATATTAAGTTTTGATTTCCATGCCCTCTTGTGTCCTGTCAGTGTCTCTATGTTTGTCTCCCTCTGTCTGCCAGTGTTCTCCTCTGTGCTTTTCCCCCCTCATTACCTCACCTGGCCTCCTCCCTCCTCTCTCCTCACCTGTACCTCGTCTTGTCATTAGTGTCTGTCTACTTAGTCTGTCTCTCCCCTGCACTCCTTGTCTGGTCATTGTCGTTGTCACCCCTGTCTTTGTTTCCTCGGTTTGTGCCCATGTTGCCCTCATCGAACCTTGTCACTGCCTTGCCTTGCCTTGCCTTGCCTTGCCTTGCCTTGCCCTGCCTTGCCCTGCCCCTGCTCATGTCACAGGTTTGTGTTTCATGTTTTTGTTTTTTTTGCATTTTTGCTTCTTTGTTTGAACTTTGCTTTTTTGATTTGAACTTTGTTTAGCGCTTTTATTTGCTACTTTGCTTTTGTCTTCTGTAGTCCAGTTTTGGTCTTGTTTTTTGTTTATGCTCTCAGCTTAGTTTAATAAAGCTCGCCTTTTGTTCATACTTTTGCCCCCTTGAGTCTGCATTTGGGTCCACCCCTTCGTGTTTTCCCGCTTCCTGACAGGAACACATTATGATCTGGTAATTTAAACCCAGTTGTAAAGTATAGTGTTACACTATCAGTGCACAGAGCATAGTATAAACCCTCATACAGCCATTTTACTGTAAGTTGTCTTGTGATTAAAAAACATGCATGTTGTGCAAATGTGAATCTTTCCCATCACTACCTCTCATCTCAGAATTGGTCTTGTCCATACATCCCAGTACACAGAGCAGCATGCTGTGTTCTCCTGCCCTGCCCTCTCCAGTTCAACCCAGGTCAAACTCTAACTTCTGGAGTAAAGCCGTCCTAAGGTCTGGGTCGATCTCACAGAACCTAAATCCTCTTTTAATGAAATGTATTATATAGTAATGTCCTCCATGCAGGATTTTAAGTTGGATTTGAGCTGAATCCTTTTATAACACAGGGCAGGTAACCCTGATATGACTCTGAATAGTGTCTGCCAAGTTTAGCATTCTAGGTGTTTTTAGGAATTGAGTTTGCACACAGTCTTCTCACTGATAAACGACCTAATCAAATGGCTCCACTCTGTCTGGGAATGATCTCAAGATTTACCACTGACTATTCAATGATTAATTCTGCTCAGTTTACTAAGTGTATCTATAGACATGACGGATGAGATCAAAAAAATGGTAGGCTTACACAGTGGGCCTCTTCCCAATAAGGATACAAGAAAATACATAAAAGTAAAAATAAAATAAGGAATACAACTCACTAGATAACAACAATCAGTCTATAATCGTATTGCATCATATCAAACAAAAAGAAAACGGCTTGAATAGGAGAATCGTAATAACACTATGAAAAAGTTAAATGTAATTAATTTTGTCTGTGCACCACATTGCCTGAGTTCTGGTTTTATGAAAAGGAAGGTGAAGATGGTCAACCTGACTGGTATTATCAGAAATAATACAAAAGTTATTGAAACATTATGTAACTACTTGACCTTAAAAGAACCATTTTAATGTTACATTGACTTGAAATAGGGTGAATGTCTCTGTGTCAGCCGCCCTACTTTTGCACAATGGAACTTTAGAGAGCAGGTAGCATCACAGTGAGTAACAGACTGGACACACTGGATGCATGAGACGTAGAGACGAAGCGCATCTCGTCTCTTCATCTAGAGATTCGGAGTCTCATCTATTTTTACAATGACGCACACGGTTCTTGGCTAAATAGACCTGAAAATGACATGTAGACAGTCATATGGACATCATATAAGTGTTGTGTATATGTGTAGAATATGTCACAGACATGAAGGGAATACACACAGGTGAAGGGCAGTTGTGTCTCCTGTGCACTTTCTTTTTCTTTCTATCCTCTCTCACTCTCTCTCTTTCCCCCTTGTGATTTCTTGCTTTTTCAGCAGGGTAAAGGAAATTCAGGTCATCATATTTATTGATAATTATCAAAGGCAAACTCCATGTGAACAGATAGGGCAGCAGGAAAAGCTGCAGCAGCAATGCTGCCAGCATGCCACAAACGAGCAGGCAGTGTGTTCCTTGGACAGCGCTTTACAGCAATAGATCAGGTGACAGCACTGACTGTCAGTGATTTTGACTTTCACCTGTCTGATATTTACAGTTTCCATAAAAAGCAACCTCTAACTGCTATGCACTGAAGACACAAGTTCTTCTAAGCTCTGCTAGCTGACGAAGAGGACGCTGACGGAGGAAGCTCGGAAGAGAAACCGAGACAGTGACAGAGCGAAGAGAGTAAACCTTAGACTGTTCTTTTTTTTTCCCATTTTTGAGAGCCTCACTAAATAAAAGGCTGCAGACAGACATGGAGCTGGACTTGCTGCTGTTGTTGATCATGAACAAGGTCAGCCCATCTCAACAGAGGTTAGCATGTTACAGACAGGTGTTGTGCTCCCTGGTCTCTGGTTTAGGCTACGTTAGCTTAGCGGTCTGTGGCTGTCCTGAGCTGTGTGTAACGGTCCTGTAAGTTTTGACTGCTGCACGGCAAAAATGCTGGGAATGTATGTTGACTTCAGGCATGTGCTAAGGTAACATTGTTATGAAGTACCAGTTACACTACATCTATGACAAAATACATGGTTTGTATTTCACTAAGAAAAGGTGGTCTACGCCAAAAAACTAATTACTACATAAGGTAGCTTTAAGTGTTAAGATGTTAATAAAGATATAGTGGAAAAAACACATACACACATAGAAACACACACAAGTCCAGGACTGTGTCTGAAATCCCTCTCAGCTTTTCACTCAGTAATGTACAAGTCCTGCTCACTATGTTTTGTGGTTCAGTTATGGAAAGTGACAGGGCACCATGTGACCACATAGTAAATAACTAGGATGTCTAATAAAATGGAGGTTATCATGAGAAAAAATCATGCATAAATACAGAGGTAATTCCGTTATAACCAACATCCCTTTGGTGTGAGTAAGAGTCATAATGTCCACTTAGACTTTCCAGAGCCTTCAAAGGCATCTCATGGTCTTCCTCAAAGAGATTTGTGCAGTTGAGCTTGTATGTGGACTGTGAGTTATTCAATAAAAAATAAAAATTATCCTACAAATACAATGATGTTTTCCTTTTTTTCAATGTTAAATTTATACTAATGAAATGTTAAACCATCTTGCAACTCTTACCATTTCCTCCATTCAAATCTTATCACTATTATGCAATAAGAAGATTAGAAATACTATAGGAATACTAAATGAGTCTGAACTGAGATGAAACTGCTAACAATCTCATCAAATCATCGAATTTACAACTCGAACAATAAGATAAAAGTAGGGCTTGAATTGCAGTTACGTCCTTCCTGCATGCAGTTACTGTATTACAGTGGTTATAATCTAACAATGAAACAGTATCAAACAGTTAACCGCTTGTAATTTCTGCTCTTTAGCCTTTTCGTGGCATGATACAAAGCTGGGAAGGCTCTCAACGGTTCTTGGCCCACAACAGGAAACCTATAGCCTGTGCTATCAGGAGTGGCTTCCTTCACACGACAACATGCTGGAGTCATAATTTCAGGCAAGGTTTCGCCCATTTCCTGCTGCAGGAGGGAAACACTTGCCTATCCATTTCCCCAGGGCAGCTCCCATCCCTGCAACGCTGACGACACCCATCTCTGAGGAGAAGGAGGCTGCCTGTGGACAAGACGAGGCCGGAGGTGTTATTCTGATTGTTATACACACATTCATGCTAACCTGGTCTGGTTGCCAGCTGTACTGTAGCTCAGCTCTATTGTAATGTCGGTTTTATCTTAAACTCCCAAGTTTAGCACTGCATGAGGTGGATGTCCTTCCTGTTTGTCATGCAGGATAGCACATTAGGCTCCCAGGTTTGTTGTAGTAACCTGAGAGGAGCAAACTGATCCTGTGTACATTATTGATGGCTGATTAAATGACAGTGCTAAGGCTCAGACACAGTGAACCTCGCAAACATTTAAAAAGAAAGACAAAATGCAATGTAACACCACTTTTGTCTAATTATGCATCAAGATTTTGGATGTGCAAAATAAGTATTATCAGGCTTGGCTTGGGTTTCCTTTGTTATTTGTTTCATTTAGTGTTTACCGTTCACATTTAAACTCGAGATTAAGATTAAAACAGAGTGGCATTTAAATGGCATGAGAAAACACACAACATTCAAATCTGGTGCACTTTAAGAGACAAATCAAGAGGCTATATCATAAAACACTTGAATCTACCTGAAAGCTGTTCCTGTAAGTATTTGTTTTTTTTCCTTGTCATGACCAGAGTTTCACCTCATAGTTCAACTCCTAAACATTGACACGCTACTCTGGTACGAGGGGGAAAGAGAGGAAGGGAGGGAACGTGAAAGAAAGAGAGTGCGCAGGAAATAAACTGCCCCTCACTTGTTGTGTGTATTCACTTCATGTCTGTGACATATTCTACTCATACAGACATTACAACTGTAGTGAAATACTGGTATGATGTCCGTATGACTGTCTACAGGTCATTTTCAGGTCTATTTAGCCAAGAACCGTGTGCGTTACAGTAGAAATAGGCGAGACTCCAAATCTGTAGATGACGGATCGCAGCAGCCTCACTTAACACACTTCGCTAACCTGTTGACATGGACACTGAAATGAAAAGGAAAAGGGAAACGCTATGCAGCAGCGCTCCACACGCATCCAGTGTGTTCAGCCTGTACGGTGAATGTTTTTAGACAGCTCTACCAGTCGATTGAATATAAATATGATATAAATATGATAGGTGAAACTGATCCAACTGATACTTGGATCGATCTTTCCATGGATATTTTGGGATCGATCCACCCAGCCCTAAAACAATCTGGCACGGTATACTTTTAACAATTGAATTCACTGAAAACAGCATGCCTTCCTGATGTGGTATTCTCTGTGCTCAACATATAGATATAAAGAGGATTTTGTGACATTAAAATCATCATTGTCCAGTAACCAACTACTACTAAACTAAAGTAGAACATTTTAATTGTCCAGTTGACTTCTCAGTGAGGTAGGAGCCACCTTAAACATCCATATTTTCTCATGAATCAAGAAAAAGCCAATCAGACACATGGAACATCAAACATACTTCAGAGACTGATCTGTAAAATACTGTAAGGAGATGAAAGTATATCTAATTTTAGGCCCACTCAGAGGATACATTCAGATGGGAGTCATACAGTGACGGGAGGTGATCCTCTGCTGTTATTGCAGGTGATGGAACTAAACAGTTGTTCCCCTGCCTTGACATCTGCTCTATTTTACTGAAAACACCCTCCGTTCACATTCAGCCACAGAATGTGGAAACTTGGCTGTCTCTCAAGTCCATTTTTAATTCCAGGCCCAGCCCTTCTTTGGCTCCCGCCACAGCACATGACTGACCTTTTACCTTAGCCATGTTCAGACCCTCTTTTTGTTTTGGACCTGCCAGCAGGGAAGAGACGGTCGGCTGGATGCTTTCACACCCACACACTGACCTTTGAGCCGCAATGTTTCAGGATCTTTTTTTGGACTCACAGTCGTTGGAGAGCTTCCTCCTGATGAACAGTGTACACATTGTTAAGTCAAACCCACTCCCCACACACACACACTTCATATCCTGTCCCGACCCCACCCTGCTCGCCATTGTCCTCACCCATAAACACAGACACTTACACTGGGCTATGTCTCAGTCTACCTCTGCAGACACAGTTTTGACTTTATCAGGGATCACCTTAGTGATCAGCCCAAGGTATGTGTCCCTGTGGGATTTCCCTGTGATGTGAAGACGATTAATGTCTTAAAGCCAGGTGGAGGGTGTGCGATATTACTGCCAATTGGGTATGGAAACAAGATAACAGCAGCTCTTGATAAAAGCTGGTAGCTGCTGCTGTTTTTCCTGCTAGCTGCTAAAACAGCTGAAAGAACAAGACTAACAGCTCAATTCCAGCCAGCCAGGCTGTATGACGCTGCATCTGCAAGGTGGTTCGTTCCATCCTCCTCATGGCCTCAGACCTCACTAGGAGCATTTCAGAAGCAGATCATTTTGGCTAACAAATATTGTTGACTTGTTCACATTTGATTTATTTCGGCATTTCCTACTTTTTTGCGTTTCCACTCATTTATTTTTTGTGTCTGCACAGGGTGTTTTATTTTGAATATTGACTGAATGCTCGATCCATGCCACTCCTGTGTCTGACTATACCTAGCTCTGGTATGAGCAGCTTAATGCAGCTTCTGTCAAACACCTAGGTGTGCATTTTAAGCAGAGCAGTGAGGAACCGCTAGTCTACACCATAGTCTGTCTGGGCGTAAATGGTTGTTTGTCCTGACATGTCAGCCCTGTGAGGAACTAGCGACTTATCCAGACTTACAATACTGTCTTATGCAGCATCTTTTACAAAAAGTGAAAATTTTGGATAATAGGACGGGTCAGCCACCATTGCAAAGTGTCAGTTTTTTGACGAGTTGGGAGTGAGACTCAAAAATCAAGTTTTCATACAGATAATTCCTTTCGTTTCTCGAGTCACTAAGGACGCATGTGAACTTTGAGTTTCAGAGTCAGGGCCACTTGTGGGTCATTTACCCAACCAGTCATCATATGGGTTGCTGAGGCTAGGTGAACCCAGGTGTGAATGTTTTTTATGCTGTCCGGGGAGAGAACTATACTGCATTGTAGGTGGGTTATAATTAATGTCCCAGGCCACCTCCTCTGTTCACAGCTTCAAGAAACTGAAACAAGTCCAGTTGTTGTTGTAATTCACTGTTAAATATCCCAATGACCATCAAGGAGGTCAACAACAAGGACAAAAACTAAAGATACCCCATCAGACATATCACAGGTAAAATTATGTTTTTTATGTGTAATTTGCAGCTTAATATAAATCACAACTACCAATGCGACGTCACTCTGTTTCACATTGATAGGTTACGAGTATAAGCATAAGTATAGGTTAGGTGGCAATTTTTGTTTTGTCTTCTATGATTAAAAATTCAATTTGACATAATATTCTGTGGGTAAATGAAGTGAACTTAAGAAGTTCTAAAAGCATCTGGTTTGTAAGTGTTATTCTACCTATTATGATGTAAGAGTAGATGTCTCTTGATTCTTTCAAAGCTGGTTGGGAAATAAACTCAAACAAGGTGATCTAACAGCTTACAGTCAGTCTCTGCTTCTGGTGTGTGCTGTGTGAAGGAAATGGACCACACCTCAGAGGGAAAACAGGATAAAAAACATCCTCCGTAAACAGCCTGAGAGCAGGAAGCCCTCTCTCAGGCCCTCACTGACACTGTTTCACTTCCATCTCTGCGCTGAGTCGGCAGACACTAAAGGGCTGGGCACAGTTGGCCATGGTTAAACAATAATACACTCCCCTGATTCTTTCTCATCTAGACTTTGTACAGCATCGGTCTTTGGTAAAGGGTGTTCTCATTTTCAATTTCCAAATAGAGGATGAATGACTGTGTCTTTGTCTGTGGTGTCCCAGATTAACCCCACTGTTGTCCTGGGACTGTGCAAACCATGTCCCTCCTGCGTTGCACAGAAATTGTTCATGATTGAAAAAATTAAAGAGGAATCTTTGATTATGGTGTTGGTGACCTACTAACAGCTATGTTTCCAATATCCAGTATTATTTCCAGTGATAAGGAATAGTCCCTCACTGCCCTCCTACTTAGAGCCTTGGTAGTTGGGTTCACTGGGACACATCAAGATAGGTGCTGGTCATCGAACCTAGCTGTGTTGCCCACTAGACAATGTTCGAGCCCCTCTTTCTAATGCTATTTTACATATAATATCTCGCAAATTCTATAACGTATTTACCATTTAATTCCTAAGCATATTAAAGGAGACAGTTATACGATATTGACAGAATTATTGTTTTAAAACATTCAACAAATGAACTCACATTCTATCAACAGAATGTGAAGATGTCACAGATGTTTATGAACTGTGTTGCAGAGATGTCTACTGAAGTTGGAATGCCAACTAGCTAGTCCCGACTCCTAATATTAATTTGTATAACAAAAGTTGTTTCAGTGGTCAGAGGCAGTTGCAATGTTTTAAAAATGTTCATAGATTTTAGTTTAATAAATAAACTAAGCTAACTCTCAAAATGTGATTTACTAACCCTAACCCTGATTTCAAGTTTCTCTTTTACCGAACTAAGACCAGCTAACCCTTGTTAACTCATCGTAAAACACACTTCATTCAGACTCGACGTGAGAAATCACCTCTGTACTGCATCGACTTTCTCAAACTAACCTCTGTCGGTCTTGGATGCAGTGTTCAATTTCAGCACTCTTACGCTGCTAAACCCAGTTGAGCAGAGCCCTGTTGTTAAATGTCGACAAAAAGGTAGGTCATTTTTGGTATGTGTCCATACATCCATTCTAACTCAGGACTTTTGAGTTAGCATATTTCTGAGCTTCTATGTACAAATGGTCCAGTTTGTTCCAGAGTGTGCTGAGTACAATGGACAAACGCATACAGGACTTGTAGCAACCGGAACCATGTCACTATAATATGACGCATAACACAAAACTTCAAAGTGTGTGTAGGGGAGCAAGCAGGAAGTCAGCTGAATGCACTACACTTGAAATATTATGTTATAGAAAAACTGTTTACAGCTGAGATATAACTCAGGCTGATCATAACTGGGGATTCTGTGGAAATCTGTTGACCATAGTTCAGTTTATACTCACTGTATTTTGAGCCCCCTCTGCTGGGTAAATCAAAACTGCGTTTTCCATTTAAACTCCCTTTGCATGAGGGTAGTGTTAACGATAGAAAGAGCGAAATTTTAGTTTTACTGGACTCATACTTTGCAGAGCACTCTGTGTCTTTCTGTGTAACTCCCAGCCAGCGGTTCCCCTTCAGTCTTGCGAGACAGGTGGACTGGAAAAAGTATTAAAACCACTCAATTAAGAAAAAGTTGTGATTCTCCTGTATAACAAATACTCAATTCCAGGTAAAAGTACAAAAGTATTATCAACAAAAACAGACTCAATGTATCAAAAGTAAAAATATTTGTCAGGATAAGCCCCATCATTGTTATATAATTTTATTACTGGACCATTGCCATTGATAATGCTCTGTAAATATTTGAGTCAACTGCTATTTTACAGTTGAGGAATAACCCAGTAAAGCCTAATGTCATCGTCACTACCCAAGTAAAAAAAACAAGAACTACTGTGCAGTACATCCGTCCAATACACAGACATTCACTGCAGTACAATTTGCACTGTTCCTCCAGTGCTGTAAGTGAGGTGTACATTTTGTAGTTGTTGATTGAAAGTGGGTGTGTAGTTGAGGAGAAGAGCGGTGGCAGTGGACATTGGTGAATAAGGTGCTAAGCGAGAAAGACATCATAGCCACTACATGTCAGGAAGTATTGAGGAGAAACAGGACTGAGACACAGGAACATGTGGAACTGGGGAAATATTATTTATTGTTTACAAATATTACACAAGATTTAACAGAAGTCTAATGAAGTTAATCAGTTGCAAGTTCAGCTGAAGGAGGTAGCTAATGTTTGTGCTAACATCAGGCGGGCAGCAGTGCATGTTGTGTGTGGTCCTGTCATAAACAGGAAAGGTTTAAAAGGTTAGAAACTAAAAAGGGGCCATTTCTGTCTCGGGGGATGTTTTTTTTTCTTTTTTGTGAAACAACTCTCGTCTTTCTCAGCAGCATTACCAGTGGAGATAGGACCCAGGCTTGAATATGACAGTATGAAATTATCAGTGTTATCAGCATACCTACCCATTTCATTTGTATTATTGCAGGTTTGCATAGATGATGCAAGTTTTAGTTTTGATGCACAGTGTGGATGCCACAAGGGCTATATTGAATTTGTATGAATTAGTCCAATCTAATGAGTATTTCAGTATGTGGATAACGACCAAATTGTCACAGTCTTCTCTGAAACTCTGAAAGCTCAGCAACAACAAGGGTTACAGATGCGGGACCAACTGTTATAAAGAGCTATTGACCTTAGCTATCAAATGGGAACAGTTAACAAATGGGGGAGCTGTCAAATTTTGATAAATTATGGTTAAAATTGATTTTCACCCATTTAACAAATACATATTTCAAACTATTTGCACAAATTTGTTTAGCATCCCCTTAAACTCATCACTGTACTCTCAATTCAGTTTTTACAACTTCCAATGCAAGGAAAAACAATAATACCTGTAAAAACTACAGTTCCTTTGAGCCGTACTAAGCTACTTGTTATAACTCAGGACTGGAAGTTGTAGTGTTATTGGTGTATGGTTCTAATTATGGTCAAGAAAAGATATAGCCACACAATATATCATATCTGGTACAACCAAAATAGTCATTATAGTGCATGTAGATGATCTGTATTAAGAAAAGGTAAAGACCTTTGTTTATTTGCTGTGTTTAGCTAAAACAGGCCAAGTCTGCCCACCGGTGAGATACGTCATCCATCGTGTGCATGAGTGCGTGCGTAAAATGTATGCATTTGAAATTGGCGAAACAATAGCAATTAACATCCGGGTTACACCAGAAATCCACAGAAGAAGAAAAAATAAGTCATATGGGGGGGCTCTGTGAAATTGCCGTTTTTGATTGAAAGAGCCCCATCAAACGAGCCCAGATAACTGACTGACACAAAGCAAAAAACGATACAAACAACGTGCAAGCCGTAGTTTCCGCCATAGTAGCATCTATAGCAACCACCATGGCAACGATATAATATGTAATAGCCACACAATTTCTGGCCAAACAGGCAATAATCTTCATAAAAACTAGCTAACCAGAGACCACTTAAATTCCCTGAGTGAGAATTATGAAAATAAAGTGCATATTTCTTGATAAAAATGTTATCAAAACTAATTTTTATTTTTATTTTTATTTTTATCTTAAAATATTGCATTTTTCACTGGAAATAAAAGGAATGGCAGCCATGGTCATGTGACGTGGACGCAGGCAAGAGAAAAGAATAGGCCAAAAAAACTGGGTTGACATTAACGACTCCTTCACTTCCAGACTCATTCGCCTGTCCTCTTCGCCAGTAGGGGCAGGGTTCTTCTGTGTGGCAAAGAAGGATGGATCTCTCAGTCCTTGCATTGATTACAAAGGATTAAACGAGATAACTATTAAAAACAAATACCCACTGCCTCTCATCCACTCAGCTTTTGGATCACTCCATCAGGCCACCATCTTCTCACAACTGGGGGTGTGGGTTACAGTTAGTTGCTTGTGAAATCCATGACGTGTGACAAAGTAGCTGTATATCAGTGGAGAAAGCACATGATTATATGCTCAATTATTGTCCGGTTGAAAGACTAGGTTCTCCTGCGATGGCTTCATTGATTGATCCATTCATCTTCATCTTTAACAAAAGGTCAGGGCCCTGCTGACCAGAGAGTACTAACATCAAAGTTCTTCAGCCACTATATTTAACAGTTCACAGTGTTCATAGGGATTATGTTTTGTTCACCTTGCTTTGAATTTTGAATTTTGAAAACTCAAATCCTGAACACAGACACTGAGGCCAGCAGGTCCATGGTGCAGGAGGTGATGATGGGTGTGTCAAAAGCTTAAAAACCTGGATTGTCACATCATGTATACTTATGCCGCTTAACTGAATAATGGAGATGAGAAGGGGAAATATCTGTGATGATGACTGTTTCTGTTAGTTACAAAAGTAGAACTGAATTGTATGCATTAGTTACAGTTGGTGTATAGTGCTTACAATATTTGATTTCATTTTGATATAAATACACTAGAACCATGTAATGTTTAAAACATTTTCTATATCTTCAATAGTGACTTAGATGTTCCTGTAATGCATTTCTATGAAGTGTGGTATAGTAGTGCAAAGTGTGTTAAAAGCATCAGCATTCAAAGCATTTATTTACGGACAGTACAAGACTTTGTTAGTGTATTTGTAATGCTCTATTGAAAAAAATTGTCAGGATGTGAAGGAAAACACGAAGGGGTGGACCCAATTGCAGATATGAGGGGCTAAAGTTTTAACAAAAGGCGAGCTTTATTTACAAAAAGCTGAAGAAACACTGAAACAAAGTAACAACAGAAAAGACTTTACAAAGTACCAAACAAATTGGCAAAGTTCAAAACAAAAGGCAAAGTCCAAAAAAGGCAGCAAAAATGCAAAAAAAGGAAACAAGAAACTCAAACCTGAGACAGGGGCAGGGCAGGGCAAGGCAAGGCAAGGCAAGGCAAGGCATGGATATATAGCGAGGAACATAGACAGGGGATACCACGACACAAGGCGAGAGAACAAAGACAATGACCCAACAGGGAGTGCAGGGGAGAGACAGACTAAGTAGACAGACACTAATGACAAGACGAGGTACAGGTGAGGAGAGAGGAGGGAGGAGGCCAGGTGAGGTAACGAGGGGGGAAAAGCACAGAGGAGAACACTGGCAGACAGAGGGAGACAAACATGGAGACACTGACAAGACACAAGAGGGCATGGAAATCAAAACTTAATATACAGAACATAAAACATAAAACAGGCATGACAACTACAACTTAAACATCTCATTTCACACGGCCCTGGTGGGACTATTTAGACTGTGTACAGTTCTCCATCTCTTCACTTGTAAAGAGAAATAGAAACTACAATTGAAGACTGCTGCCAATCAGAGAACTTTTAGCAGGTTCGGAAGAGGGGGAAAAATGTCCCCGTCCACATGGCAGTTAAGGAATAAGCACTTGGAGCTCCACAGGGGACTGTACTGCCTCCTTTCCTGTTCACCTTATACACCACTGAATTTCAGTACAACACCGGGTCGTGTCACCTGCAGAAGTTTTCTGACGACTCGGCTGTTTTTGGGT
>OMLP01045375.1:53246-77593 GCA_900302685.1 Spondyliosoma cantharus
GGCCAGGTGAGGTAACGAGGGGGGAAAGCACAGAGGAGAACACTGGCAGACAGAGGGAGACAAACATAGACACTGACAAGACACAAGAGGGCATGGAAAACAAAACTTAATATACAGAACATAAAACAGGCATGACAAAAATGTAATTATATTGAAAGGTATTTTTAGTGCATTTAACATTGGGAAGTAGACTTGATTTAATTTAACTAAACTTAAGTATACTTGAATGACGTACACTTAAACATATACATATATAAACATAAATCATACATAAATATTATTAGTAATGTAATGTAAAATGTGCTACTTAAAGTGACTCTTTGAGTATACTGTTAATAAATTACGTATGAACTGATATCCGAGTGAGAGGGTCCTGGGAACGAACTTATATGACCATTTGTCCAAATTTAACACAGTTAAGCACAATAAAATATATTGCAATTATGCAATTTCTTAAAGAGGACTAAATATACTTTAAGATGTTCCAAGATAACACATTTAATATGCTCTTAGTATAGTACAATTGATATTCTTCAGTATATTTCTTTTTCACCTGAGTACTGCACTGACTTATAATGGTTTAATAAGGTTCTTGCATGGACAAGGGTCGAATCTGAACTTCCCAGTGCAGTGCATCTTTGCTTAACGACTTCTCCTGAGTGTTCAGGGGATCGTTAACAACTTTTAAGTCAGAAATGATTACTTATTTACCAGATACGCGTTCACCTTCACGGATCATGCTCTGTGGAGGATCAGTTGGACTGAGCCAGAGCTCAGGTGTCACAGAGGTAGCACATCTGCCTATTCTTCAGGGACGGTCAGCAGGACAGTTATTGGTGTTGATGGTGAGGAGAGTTAATAATATAAATACATTTTAGTTATATGGACAAATACACCAACATCAACATTTTCGCAGTATTCACACTACAATAACAACAACAACAATATTTTCCACATATATTTTATATGAACTTAAGAACAGCCCCTCCTCCCTTAGTGTAATATGGCCCTATGAGCTATTATGGCCTGTTTTTTGTCAATAGCTCTCTCATTTTTTAACATTGACAGACATACTTTACATTCATCTGGGCCTCCTCCCATTATATACATATCCTCTCATCATCCCATTGGAGACTGTCCGAGTGCATTTCTGACTTTTTTTTTCAACCAACTTTCAGTTTAAAAGGAAGAAAAACATCTGCTGTAATATGACCTGATGTATTTCTGTCTGCATTTCTATACTCACCATTGATTCCCACCCACACAATTAACAGTTATGCACAGCTTTTAAGACCCTAGACATTTTAGTTTTATTTTTGACGGTGGAGTTAAAATACAAATGATGAATGATTAAAATATGATGTTGTTTTTTTGGCAGCTAAACTTACATATGTATGTATGAAATTATGAATGGCAATAGAAACCAAATGCAGAAAATTGAAAACATTCAATAATGGCCACATTCAGTTCATACTCCTAAACAGCTGAGACTTAGGTACTAAGTCATTCATAATTCATCTGTTGATGTTTTTTTTTAGCAACATAGCTCCTGAATCCAGAAGATCACAGATATTTACAACATATGGTAGTGTGGAGTCACTCAAGAGAAGGAAGCATGTTTTGTAGTTTCAAGCTTTCTGTTTTACTTTAAAACCATAATCAGGAGCAGACAGAGGTGTCAGGAAACAGCAGCTAATTACTCAGTTAACTAGTACTCAGTTTTGTCAATAAGGCAGATGATGCCAAAGACCAATGGCTCTCTATCTTATCGTCCACCTGTGCACCAATGGGCATGTTGGTTTAAAAGCAAGGTGGGAGATGGTCGATTTGTTATCTTGAGGCAGCAGAAAGTGACCGCGCTATAGACCAACAATAAGCTGGGCTGAAGTCAAAGGCACAGCAGTTTCCTGCTATTTAAAGGATGCATTACTCAGACAGTATGATGCTCCAACACATGTGGGTTAACAACATATTTACACTCTGATTTTATGATTTGAGAGGCTGCTTTCAGTTATTTTAAATGTTTCCATGCTTCATGCTGCTTCACTCTAAACTGTTTTACTGTCTGAATCTGGAGATGTGTGACCTTATGATGTCTAGAAGAACACAGAACATGTATCAAGTTCTCATGAAGAACTAACTGACCCTGTCAGCGAGTCAAGAGTTATAAATAATCAGTACAGGTGAATGTTTGAGCTTCACTGTACAGAGTGATGTATGTGCAGAGTTTGAAACAAGAATGTGAGAACAGCCTTCTAGTGTCAAAGTGTAAATTTTCTCTGTGCTCAGTGAAAATCTGATTTGAAGAGGCAGGCCTATGTTTGGAAGCCAATCCCTGTCAAGTATTCAGCAAACACAGGTCTGATCAATAGAATTAATGAGCACATCTTTCATATTTCAGTTCAACTGTGTTCTTACTCAGACTCACTCACTCTGTATGTTTACATGCTATTGCTAAAACTGTCAAGTTTGTGTTCAAAATCCAATATAACACAATACTCCTGATTGGGACATTACATTGATGCCCTCTATGAAAGATTTGTGTCAGGTGAGGAGAGGAGGAATCAGAATGAAGCAGAATCCAGAACATTTTGTAATAGCTTGGGACAATGTCGCAGTCAGAATGAAGTATCACTTTTTTTTCACCTTACTCTTGATTCCTAATCCCCATAAAGATTTTTTTTTCTTCATAGAGGTGGAGAGTTTCTGGCCACTAACCACATGATCAGATTTCTGATTTATTTCAGTGGCATGTTCATCCATTGTTTCTCACATCCCCTTGTGTCCCATACAAATGTCATGCTGTAAGAATCATATCCTCACAAGTCCTCTGCTGGTCAAACCCTAAACTGAGGGACATCTCTATATGAATTCATTGTTGTAGCCTCCGTACCACAGTGACATGGATGAGCCACTAGAGGGAGGCACAATAAAATTCATAGAGACGTAAACTCCATCCATTGACAGTATCTGCCATACAAATACTCAGTATTTCAGTGTTTGTCAGTCGTGGTCCTGCGGTTTCAGGATTGAAACACTGTGTTTGTGGTGGTAGAAACCCTGTACGATCACTGCCATGTGAGGAATGATGCCGCTCTCTGCTGATCATTCACCCAACATACGCTGCATAACGGTAAAACAGAGTGCAGGTGGTGAAAGCTTTAGTCTTTGTGGAGTTTAAGCAACTGTGGAATTCCAAAGTTAGTACATACACAAATAGTGCATCATTTCCTGCACAATGACAAAGTATACTGCAAACTGTTTTATAATGTAAATACTGCTTACAGAAAGCTTGTTGTACGTGAAATTAAGTCTGTTTTGACTATTTTATGCAATTACTCTAGAAGTCAGTGTAAAAGAAGCACGGCTGCAATTGTATTTGTCAATAGACAGGAAGGGTCTACCAGGTTGTATACACTGGATGTGTGACATGAAGAGAACACACACAACAGGCGAATGGCAGTTTGTTCTCCTGTGCACCCTCTTTTTCTTTCTCTCCCTCCCTCCCTCCCTCAGAGCCCACCTAAAACTAACTCAGTTCGCCCAGAGTAGTCCTCTCCACTAAAATCAAACCAGTTATGTATATTTATTGCCCAGTGCTACAGGTCAAACAACACTGAACCAGGCTGAAAAAACTAGATTCACACACACACACACACACACACACACACACACTTAAATGAGGGTTGTGTGTTTATGTGTAAACTGGAGTGGGCCACAGAGAATCTATTCATCCTCTGCAGCATACAGAATGTACCTAGAATCTTGTAAAAGACCAGTGTGTGATGCAAAGTAGGTGTGAGGTCAGGCCCTGTTAAGTGCGGTGTGTTTTTTCTCTGGAGCCGGCTCACAGGAAAGGGGCAGTGATTTTGGGGAGCCGTGCCTTACTGAGACACACTGTTGTGTTCTCCAGACAGAGGGGGAGGAAAAGGAGGGAGGAGGAGGAGGAGGACGGTCGAGGAGAAGAGGTACAGGCGTGTTACCCCAGATGAATCACAGTGACGGAGCCATGCTCTGAACGATACATCAGTTTTTGACGTTTTGTCCAGACTTCTGCCTGTCCGTGTGGAGTGAATCCATCCTTGGGATCTTCTGTTTGCACCTTCAGTAGAAGCTGTAGATGCTGGCACAAAGGCAACATGATCGACTACGGTGAGTAGGACTTCCAGTCCCATCGCTTAAGAGGATGTTTATCAGTGCAAGTCTATAATAATCTGAATCATGTGTCTCACAGACTGGTATCCAAGTTGACATATGACTAAAAGGATTATATGAGAGGAAAGAAAGAGAAAAAATCTTAGTTCTCAGGTCTGTCTGTGAGTCTTGTGTAACTATCAAATTAGTTGCAGAGCAGCAAAGTTAAATGATGCACTTGTTGGCCTGAGGGCTGGATGTGTGTAACAGCCTGTGTGTGTGTGTGTGTGTGTGTGTGTGTGTGTGTGTGTGTGTGTGTGTGTGTGTGTGTGTGTGTGTGTGTGTGTGTGTGTGTGTTTGTGTGTGTGCACACAGAGGTTCTTTATGAAAACACAAATTACATAATGTTTGTCCATTTCAAGGCGACCTTTGGAGTACAAATAGCCCATGAAGCCAGCTGTAGATGGGCATGGCTTCCTGTTCTCTCCACAGCCCTGCATATAAACATAGGACCAGGCTTATATACAGCCACATGGCCACGCAGTGCATGAAGTTGACATTCCACATTGACACAAAAGAGGCCAAAGTAGCCAATCATTTCCTTTCGTGAGAGAATTCAGATCAGCCGTGTCCCCTTATGGACTTAAATCAAAATGAATCTCTGATTGTACACATTGTAAAAGTTGAGAATTATTTATTTGACTTTCTTCAGGTGGCTCGCTTGGCTGTCCTCTGTAGGTCCTGCTTCGTCTCACAGACTAGAAAAAAAAACCCAGTGAAAACTCCAAACAACACACACGTTGTTCAGCTGTGTAGCAACCCCGCCCTCTGCCTTCTCTCAATCAGCTTCTGTTAGGCTGGAGTTCCTGCCCCGCTAATGCTAGAGGCAAAGAGTGTGGTTCTATGAGCGCACGTACACACCCACACCCACACACACACATACGGATATGAGAACACATGTACACACACTGTTCGCACTATTCAGCCTCCTAAACACACCTTTCAACATGACCTGCCTGACTCACTCCCCCCTCCTCCCTTTTTTCCTCTTCGTTTTCTTACTGAACAGTGTGACTGCTGTGCTTACATCAGTAGAATAGAGTGTGTGTCAGAGGAAAGTTGGACTCTCTGTACTTCAGCTGACATCACAGGAGGCAGTCAACATCTTCAAGGCTCAGAAACAAG
This sequence comes from Spondyliosoma cantharus, assembly GCA_900302685.1. Classification (NCBI taxonomy): domain Eukaryota; kingdom Metazoa; phylum Chordata; class Actinopteri; order Spariformes; family Sparidae; genus Spondyliosoma; species Spondyliosoma cantharus. The sequence goes on from OMLP01045375.1 coordinate 58,566, forward strand.
TGCTTTTTATGTGCTTAAATTGTGCATACAAACCAACATTAACTTAATTCAGGAACATATGTCACTATCAAAATGCTGCAGAATTTAAAAATAAAAGATTTCAGTCAAATGTCTTTAAAAACATTTTTTGTCTAGATATTTTTGTCTCAGCCTGCTATGTTGTTAAGTTCATGTGTGTATATACACCACCCATGATAAGTCACAAGCTAAACTCAAACTGTGATGACAAGATAGTAAGCAGAGGTTCAACTAAATTGAACCTCTGCTCCAAACAGGAACTATTAGGAAGAGAAGTGTGGAGTAGGATAATATTTCGAGCATCAATGATAAAAAAAGAAGTTGACAACAGTGAGCGAGTGCCAGTGGCTACTAAGGCAGCACCACTGAAGTGTCCACAGCACCTGCTAATGTTGGCAGGAAATGGCACAAAACAGAAAGCTGAATGCAACAAGCCTGTGCTACTGTATTTTAATGTAAGTCATATCATGAAACTTTTTTTATTTTCTTTTTTGTGAACAATTATCTACTTGGTTGATAATTTAACAGCACAAACTGTGGCAGGAAGCAAACTTGAAAAGCAAAGTGCAAAAATAGAATCAAAGTTAGGTCATTAAAATAAAATCAATCAGATTAGGTGGCAGTCACATATCATAACAAAGAGACAAATTCAAATGAAACAACAACAAGTAACAAAAATATTCTGTGTTCAATCTGGACAAAGAAAGCCACATTTCCCTCTTACATTAAATTTTTTATGAAATTGTGTTTGGAGCTCTTCTGTGCTGAGCATGTGTTTGGCTACATAGGAACTGCTCTTAAACGATGCCATTCAACCCTTTCAGTCTCACAACTCGATTCCATCAGTCTGCTGGCTTTTGCCTTTTGACCCTCTTGTGCCTGGGGTAAGGCTGCTAAAGGACAGAAATAATATGTTGTCTCTTCAGCGACTGGATTGCTCTATTGCAAATACCTCCCAAAGTGGTACCTCCCAAACTTCAATGCATTTCTAGCTGTGTGCAATTTCTCTCCATAGATGCGCTAAATATGCTCAGCTGCAGTACAGGAACACAAGCAGGTCCTTCGGCTACAGATGTGACATGGCTTTTTCTAAATGCACCATGGCATTTATATATACCAAGAGCTCAGAATGAATATGATGCTTCAATAGTTAGTTTAGAGACTGTAGCTAAGATTAATTTCCATACTACTGTAAGTGTTCCAACTGTGCTGGCATACATCCAACTGGAGAGTGTATAAGTGTATGAAAAGAGAGGAGATATGGAGTCTGTGGGGCCCGTTGGCCTCCAGCATAGAGATCCATGTCTCTGTTTCCTGTCTATCTGGCCAACACAACAAGCAGACTAATGCTCCATAATTGCTAACACATTTCCAGGATCAGATTCACCAGAAAAGAAAGCCTGTCTTCCACACATTCACCATGTGTTCTCTTCTCTTTTTCAGGAGGGATATTCAGATCCTAATCTGTTTGAATCAAAATGAGTGAAGAGATGGACAGTCATTTTAACACATTCATCTTATTGAAAGAGTCCTCAGTGTACTTTTTTTTCCTTTTTTATACAGTATTTGCTGTTTGAAGAGGTCTGTTATATTCCACCTGCATGCTGTAATATTCACAGCACAGAGAGGCATTTGTCAGCATGAGCTGCCACATCACTGTAACAGAGCAGCAAGCCAGCTAGCACTCAGGTCTTACTGCAAGTAATCAGTTTATATTTTGCTGTCTTATCCAATGTGTTGTGGGATGATTGAGGTTAACATGGAGATGCACTGATTTGCTTTCCTCTTTTAAATGAGAGGACACACCACTCTTATGTGTGTGTACGTTCAATATGCAGCTGGAGCCTGGTGATGCTTAGCTTAGCTTAGCATAAAAGAAACACAGAGAAAGCCAGCCTGGCGATGCCCTTCCGAGCAAGTCAGGCTCTGTGTGACTGTGAGGTTTGGGAGGGAGGGTAGCAAGGTAATGATGTCGGTTAAAGAGCATCTGCACATTGCTTACTAAGTGTTCATGGTAAATGTGAGAAGCCATCTTCACTAGCATGTATAATGCATTCGAGGGTCATCCAACAGGGCTCTCTGGAGTGTGAGGCGTTGAAGAATACAGACCATCACTCACTCCAGCCCATTAATGGGACCAGTCCAACATCCCATTATCTCTTCTCACAAAGTACACAGAATGTGTACATTAAAAGAGAAATTGAGCTCCTTGTGAGCCTCGACCCCCTCTTCAGATGCTGTTTGTCCATGTTCCATTCAAGACTTTGCATGTCACTGTGTGCGTACGTGTGTGTGTGTGTGTGTGTGTGCAGTATGTTTCTCTCAACAGCAGTCTGATTAAGCAGCAGCATGTGGACTGAGGAAAACTTTGCCCCTTTTCAAAGCAGGGAAAGAAAAGCGCTTTTATTATCTGCTTGCCTCCACAATTGCCTCAGCAGTTTCTCAGAACACTTACACACTCGGATGCAGTCTGACTGTCCTAACTGAATTTTCTAATTGCCCTCCAGAGCGTCCCTCTCCATTAGGCTTCAGGCCGGCTGGGAGGAGTGTGTTGGTTCCTGAGATCCCAGTGCACACACATACACACATGCTGACAGCCATGCCTCAGAGATACTCCCACCAGAGGAGGAAAGCCAGCACAGCGGCTGCTAGGAGGATGGAGAGGAGACGCAGGGAGCAGGGGAAAAGCAGCAACAGCAACCCAACCAGCAGCCACAATCACCGCTCCAAGAAGCTGGCCATGCTCTCCAGGTACAAGCACCACTCAAGGCTTACAACTAGAGCTGTACGGGGAGCTCAAGGCACATACAGTTGGGTTTCATTGGCATCAAACCTGCTCTACAAACTCATGTCAATCTGGTTGTGTAATTTCAAAAATAAGTAATGTAAAGTAAAGTAATGTCTAAAACAGGCAGGTTTAGTCTTTTTTTTTATCACTTTCATGGCTGCATTACTCCAATATTTCATCTTTCAGGGTTGCCATTTATGTCATTTTAAATGTCTGAAACTGATTTTGTCCAGGTCCCTGATCCTGTGTCACTCTAAGACTAACGATGATTGTCCAGAAGAGAGGCATGCTGGGGAAGTGTCAGACGGGTGCAGGACATGGGGTCCAGGCTGGACAACGGATGTGACCGCTGGGGATCAAACACGGTATAGAGACACAGAGAACAAGCACTGGAGGACAAGCCAGCAGTCAACCCTGGAGAAAAGAGGAGGCACTGAGGCAGATAACCCGGTGCATCATACCACCACACTCAGGGAGAGTAAAAGGAGCGTAAGGAGGTCCTTCAGCATCAAGGTACGACTGCAGGGGTTTGCATAAACATGATCCTTGGCATATAGAGATGATATAAGCAAAGTCTTTGACTAATTTTCACCTTTCTGGTTGCAGTTTGGTCTCTGTAGGAGCATTGCTCTAGGGATGACAATAACAGTCGATTATTTGGTCCGCCACCTTCGTCCAGCCTGAAATATTACAAAAAAATGTGTTGCAACCTTGTACATACACTCATGGTCCCCACAAGACCAACTCTGTTGACTGTGGCGATCCCTTCCCTCCTCTAGCTCCACCAGCAGGTTGACAATTGTTTGCTGTTGATGATCGTTGTTACCAGACAGTGACATTGAGCTTTGACCTTTTTATCATGTGATATTTCTCTTGACATTGTTGTAATTGATAATGACATTGATAATCAAACTGTAATGCAGACGCTGGGAATAGTTGATGTTGATTTCAGATAAAGAGGTTATGTTTGCATGAACCTGCTATACCATACATCCCATTGGTGTGAAAGAAGCATTACTTTCACTTACATCGCTTAATGATGATGTCATAAAAACAACTGAGACAAGAGAATTTTCTTCAGAGACTTCTCTTGAGACTCCCATTCCGCCTCTGATTAGTTTGCGTCCAGTGCTTTCATGCGACAAAACAGTGACGGCCTTGTGGTCCTGATCACAGGACTCTTTGCTAAATATACTGTATGCACATCATGTTTTTCAACGGGAAGGGCGAGAAAGTTCGATTGATAGATGCCTTTTCCCCAAGTAAGACAGGTCTTAGAAAACCAGTGGGATTCATGCTTACTTGTGAGGACAGTCTCTTCCTCTTAATTCACTCACTAAACTGTTAGGGACCTGGGTTTGACAACATGGATGAGATCCAAAACATAATTTTTTGACATAGTGATACATTTGATTTATATTTCTTTGAACGAACGAGTGAGAACAAGTTTAGCACATCATAATCACAAGACATTCACTTTCAGTGTGTCGAAGCCTTCAGCCACAGTCATTTGACTGACTGCAGCTGATACAGGAATGAATTGTCATGTTCATTTTATAGTAATAATAAGTCACATGTGCTGAAACGTGCTGAAAGTACTCATGACAGCACATGGCTCCTGCATCCTCCCTATAAGGGTGATTCATTCCTGTCAGATGACAGAAACATCCACTATTTAACACAGCTTTCTACGCGGTCAGATTTATTACTTAGACATAGAAAAACTGATGTGTTCAACAACTGGAGATGAGTGTTTATTGTTTATATGTCCCAAGCCTGAACATGGTATCAACATACTAACACTGTGTTATACACTGTGGGGAATGCTTCTTGTCTAAATGTAATGATAATCACATGCCGTGCGTTAGTGTGTTGGTAGACTGAGAGCTGTGTCCAGCCTGAATGTCAAACATCCAGACAAAGATAGGGCTTGTTGTGCTGTTCTGTTTCTGCTGCTCCGCTTCATTCTACTAATATCAAACACGATTAGACTGTGGGTCACTCATCACTCACCTCACATAAATGAGTGATAGACACTGCACAGCAGTTTAACCCTGTGTGTTTTTGAGCTCAACGGCTGTGAAACAATCAGAAAATGACATTTCATTTCTCTGATTCACTTCTTTGTTGGTAATGTTAGTCATTTCCAGATTAGACATTATTGTAAATTTACATTGTGTTATCTGCATTAATTTATTCATTTTGTAAAAAGTAATTGACTTTATTGAAGAAGAAAGACAGTTTTATTCTCATCAAGCAAACTGATGCATGTAAATATTTCTCTACATTTTGTCTTCTGAAGAAGTTGTGGGTTTTGTACTTCGTGTTGTGGTTCAATTGCTCTAAAACTAGAAACTATAATAGATCAAAATGAAGCAACTGCCTCCTACTTAATACAGTTAATACATTTACAGTTTATTATACTCTTATGATTATAATCTCTGTGACATGCTGACATTTTTAGGTAATTTTTACCATGCTCACTATTTAACCTAATCTTAGCATGCTAACATTCGCTAATTAACACAAAATACAAAGCGTAACTGAGGCTGGCGGGAATGCTTTACAGGAACATTTTTCTGTAAAGCACTTTTTACAAGTTTTTCTTTTAATCAACCATTTTTTTTATGACCTGATGATGGTGATTCAACATCTTGAGGGTAAGACACAATACTGAACCAACTTCTAGTTTTTGATTTATTTCAGTAAGTCCAAAGTGATGCCATCAACAAAAGAGACTTTATGCCAATCATAGTGAAGACTCTCAGCTGTCTGCTGTCTTATTTCATGGACTCAAGCCTGTGCTGCTCAACAAACCTGGCCAAGGTTGAGCTCAACAGTAACTTAATGGAACAGTGATTTTCCTCTGGGAGTGATTCATGCCAGGTTGAACATCATTCACTGTTAATTACCTCCCAGACAGAAACAATACCGTAACCATATCGTTTTGGTGTTCATGTTGAGTCTAAACCCTTTAGAGTCAAACGGAGGTTTAGGAATGATGTATATGTCAATAAAGTTGTCATAATCAAAGTAATAACAATAACCCATTCAAAGTATTATCATGCTCATCAGTTGTTGGATTTTGTGTTTAAGCTAACTGGCACACAGGAGATACCTCAGTACAGATATAAAGAGCACAACCATTCTCTGTCTGTATTATATTTTATTTAATAATCTGGTCACATACTGTCCTCTTCAGGGCAACTGAAACATAAATGACATGACCTCCAAACACTGTTGCCCAGTTCATGCACCTATAAAACCTTACCACTGTTTTATTTTTCCTTGCTTGTCACCTCGTTCAGCCAGATGGTTGATATGCTCATAAAGCTGGCTTTCTACCCCCAAGTATGGTGGTTCTCTTATGCTTGTTCACTGTGTGTGTGTGTGTGTGTGTGTCTATAGGAGAGTAGTATCTGGAGGATGTGTGTAGCCACAGGGCCCGCTGAGGAGGTGTGTGGACCACAAAAGGCTGATAACAGTGTCCAGACAGAGGACAAAGAAACTAATGTGGAGCCAGGAAGGAGAGGAGGGAACGTACACAGGTAATAAAACAGTACCAGCTCTAAGCGCTTAAAGAAAGGTGAAAGCTCACACCTCTACCTGCTGTCTCAAGCTGGTGAAGGTCTGTTGCATACAAGTGAGGCAATGGAAGATGATCCACGTTCTACAAAATATTGTTGGGTTAGTCTGACGTTGATCAGACATCAGTACATCGCACAAAGAGTTATAATTCATACATTTACAGATAACAATTGAACTACTGTGAAAAAAAAGTAAAAGTAATCTTCCTGGAACATGGACGGGCATTTGTTTGATTGACCAAACAAATTCCAGACAGATACAACTTTTTTTGCATGTGTTTGCTTTCAGCTGTTTCAGTAGTCATGTTTTGTTAGTGCTGGTGAAAGCACATTTCCTGTGATGCTGCCTCATAATAAAAGCTTTTAAATGACAAATGACAGGGGGCTTTTATTGTGAAGTAGTTATAGTAAATGAAACGTGTTTGGAACTGAAGCAGCGGAGCCACATTGTTAGCGATTATTCTTTTCTTGTACTGTGGGGATCAGAACAAGTGCATCATTGGTTAAAGACACACCTTCCAGCAGTTGTGGTGGAAGTGCAAATCCCTGCCCTGCCGAGTCAAACCGAGAAGAGCCAGGCCGGCAGATGTGATAGAAAAAGGCAATAGAAAGATTCCTTTGTGACCTTTATGCCACTTCTTGTTTTTTGGTGTCACAGCTGCATATTGTCTAATCTGGTACACCAATTCACTTGTGATGACACATTCAACTTTAACACACAGCAGTCTGTGATTTTTTTTACCATGGTCATGGAGATTCTGATTGGCTGCAGGGTATATTATATATGTTAGATAAAATTATAATAACATTTTATGAAATTAAGTTTAAAATATGTATGGATCCCAAATGAATGATGGAAAGTGGCCATGGTAAAAAGCATGACAGCAAGTGGCACCGAATCCAGATCATGCATCATGTTTTGGTAATCAAACTGCTCAGTGAGGATAACAAAATCATCCTAAAAAAAGGGGGCCGGTGTTCACATTGTGTTTGTCTGATTTCATGGCCAGCTGATACTCACTGGTAGTCAAGACCACTCGAGTCAGTTCCTAGCAGATTTGAGATTGGGTCGCTTGCAATGATTGTTAACAATGCATTGTTAAGTTTCTTTACTGCCAACAACTCAGTCATTGGAATAACCCGAAACTGGTGGCAAGAATTTATGTTCGACTGTAAATTTACCCGCTTTGTAAAAATGTTGCTCTAAATCAGAACTGCATACCCAAAATTCTGCAGGATACCTTTTGTCAGCTAAATGGCCTTTAATAATGTGTTAATACTTAGTGTGAAACACTTAGTGATTTTTGGCACATCCATCTAACTCTACTAATATAATGTATTTTTCAATGAGTCATGCAGGTTGTGGTTTCTCAGCTGTCTCTGTGTGTTTTTCTTCAGAGGCTGTAGCTTCCTGAGCCCAGACAAGCTGGCACCCTTTAACGGACAGATTCTAAACGGCAGTGCTCGGATGGCGGGGGAGGTAACGAGAAGCATTCACATTAAAGCCTATAGTGAGGTAACAGAATTGGATACGTGAAGTTGACTCATGTGTGACATTGGTTCTGCATTTTCATAACGAAAACACTATCCTACTATCTTCAGTCTAATAAATACTTGTATGTATTTCTGCATCTCTAAACATAGGTCATTAATACATGTAAGATTAATAGTTTCCACAATGACAACATATGTTTATACACCCATACCCATATGTGTGCACATATGGGTGGCTTGTATACTGAAAATTTGTTACAGGTTGCATTAACGTGTCTTGAACTTGTCTTATTGCAACCTCTACAATCTCATCTCTTGCACTCAACTTTACTGGAATTTTAGGGCACATGATCTTCGATACCTATTGTTCACTCTATTCTTAGCAATATATTGTATCACGAAAAAACAAATTATTAAACGTAAGGCGTTATAAGGTCAATAATGTGTTAAAAGTCTGGCTGCTGGATTTTGAGAAAGGTCAGAAGTATGTAAACATATAGAATTATTTATACACATAATTATTCCAGAAAAAAGGTCATACAGGCATGAATAAGTTTCCTGAGTACTCATCCTTATGATACACTCACTTAAATTTAAAGTGAAATATGTAGATTAAAAAAACAGTTAAAAATAAAGTCCTTAACTAGTAGATGCATGCCCTGCATGGTTAAACAGTGCAATTGTTGAGTCCCCTCTCCGCTCTGTGTCTGTGTGGGCATGGCGTGTTTTTCATGCTGCAATCACATTCCAGGTCTTCCCACAAACACTGACAAACAAGGCTCTTTGTAGTCCAGTCAGAAATATAATGCACATAAAGGAATTTAGAGAATTTGAGTTTGGTCAACACAAAAGAGTAATGTTAGAAGGAAATTCATTAATGTTATATAATCTGTAGGCTTCACAATGCTGGTGGAATTTCTGGAAAAACAGGGAGAAGAAGGATATTCCAGACAGGGACAGTCCAGAAATTTGATACATTCTGACATCATTGACAAAGCAGGAAAGAACACGCTTTGGGAATCTCATCAGCTGGTCATGGAAATCCAGGGAAGTGTCATGTAATTGTACATCCAGTTCCAGGTAATATCTTAAAAATGTCAAATGTTATTGTAAGAAAACTAATTTTTAGTTCATATATACAGAGACTCTTACCTTTACAGCACATGCTGGATGTATGGATGTGCCAATCTGAGCATAGGAGTTCATACTGAACCCAGCATGATGTGTTTTCTTTGCTCCTTAGCAGCCACGGAGGCAGAGTTTGAGTGTTTTTTTCAGGTGTTTGTATTTTTGTAGCTGCGGTCGCTTTCCTGCTGGGCGGTGTAACACCCTGTCATCATGCCAAGTCTATTTGAGTCACTTTTAAGAGGCTGTGGAAACCTGAACAGCAGAATGAAGTAAAGATGGAGAAAAGGAGCAGTAGGAAAGAATGTTTAACATGTGACGTCTGGGCTCAGCTGATTCTGTTTTCAGCACTGTGTCTGTTTGAGTCTTGTTTTTTGTTTTTTTCATACATGCTCCCTTCAGCAAGAAAACTCCCCCTTTCCTTTGGTTTCAAAGACTAGTTGATGATAATAAAGAGAATGAACCATGTTTTCATCAGACGCAGGGCTTAAAAGTTGAGCATTAGACTTAAAGGGGAATTCTAGTATTTTGACCTGGGCCCTTTATCTACATAAATTGGGATACAAAATGTATTTGGAAATGTTTTAGTGAATTGCTTTGTGTACTAGTTATCATGACTGACAACCTGTCTCATCTGTCAATCATCATCATCAGAAAGGTGTAAAGTACATACAAAAGACAAATACCCATACCAAGAGAAACTCTCTATACTCTCGTTAGAGGCAAAGAAGTTTCAATTTTTAGGTGTAATATTTAACATTTCTGCATTAAAACTTCTAAATGTGACCAGATCCAAAATGTTTCCAACAACGTTCAAACCAGTGAAATCTATAATATTACTGAAGGTAACAGTGCGTTTCATTTGTCGCCTGTCACTCTAACTTCCAGGAAGATAGCGAGGGAGGAAAGAGACTTAACGTAACATAAGAATAAGAATAAGAATAAGAATAAGAGAAGAATAAGAATTTGAAACATCATCTCATCTGTGAGGGTTTCTGCCTGAGTCACGCAGTTTGATTTTCATCAGCAACAGTGGTTGCTTAACAGTGAAAACAACAACTCCCATGACCCCATGCTACTTATGTGGCTGTTGTTTTTGATAGACAGACTTCTACCATTTAAGGCAGAAATTACATACAGTGCATTTAACGATAATGATGGCTTAGGTTCTCGGTTGTTATGCCAACGTAATGAAAGCTAACGAAGTGTCCACAGTGCCATTAAAACACCAATAGTAGTAGTTACCAGAGGCCTCCAGCAGGGGGTACAACTGTTGAGCTGTGTTGTGGAAACGTGACTTAATCCTTTTAGTCATTATACACATGATCAATGAAACAATGAAAATTTGTGTCCCTCATCTTTTTTTAAAACACTCCCTTTTCCATGTCAGCTCAACAATTGAATGCGCTCCTCCTGGAGCCCCCTTGTAACTACAGTTATCATCATAACCATAAACTATGATGTAACATGAGAAGGGTCACATATCAGAATGAGGCCGTTAAATGTTCCTGTTCGATCTGACTTGTTGATAATACACAATATTCCACCCGGGCACTGATGGCAGATTAGCACCAATTATAACACATTTCTTGCCAAAACAAATACATGGCAGTAATGTTACACAACCTGCTAACATACAATAGCTTGTGTTAAGAGTGCACAGAGTAATTAAAACTTCCCTGACAGAAAAACATGAGTTATTTTGGTCCTATTTAGAACATGAGGTAATGGTGCACTAGAGCCTCTTGTGGGCCGAAAAAACAGAAATTTAAGAAAATTGAATAAAAATCACATGGTTTCACAAATTAAGGAATTTAGAGAGATCATTCTGGCAGAACGTTATTTTCCACCAGTTTCCAAATCCTAAACACAGGAGAGAAAACAATTTTGAAAAGACTATGTTCTGCCATTGGTGTGCCTCATGCTGGGCTGCAGTTGAGTGTTTCTTATCCTGGTGTGTTGTGTACTTCAGGACTTCTCCACATGTGAAGACAATATCCATCCACATAGTCTGACAACAGGCCCACAGCATCCAGCTCTCATATCCCCATCTGATCATCTGTCACTGCCTGCCACAGAAGAGGAACTAATGGCCAACAACAACCATCTGAAGGTAAACTAATACTTCTGCCAAAACTGTACTCTGAACCACTGTAATATTTGTAATTATGTCATCATTTCATTTTTGTCACGCCAACATTTTTTTTCAAGGGAATGTGTTCCCCCCTACATAAATGTGTGTCCATATGTGTGTGTGCGTGTAGTTACCCATCCCAGAGGTAAATGAGGAGAGATGCTGGGAAATGGAGAAGACAGAGCAGAGCCCACCAGGACAGATGGCCAGCAACAGGACACGCTCCAATTCAACCAGTGTGTATCATACAGCTATCACTCATTTAAATTACCAGTCATCTGTCATCCATCAAAAGGAGTGAGAACCATTAAATCTACTGCGTTTCATTTAGCATGTACAGTGCACAAGTCAGATTCGAGCAGAGAGCTGCACAAACAGCAGGAGGCTGCTGCTGTGTCCAGCTAAAGCTTTTAGAGTGTGTGGTAATGACACATGTTGCAAGGAGAGAGGAGGGGGGATGGGAAATTGTTTCTGATATGTTTATCATCTTCAGGGAGGTGTGAGGCCAGGGAGTAATATCCTTTTAGCACTGGGAAGCCACGCCGCTTATGGGAAATGTGGTCCTAATTGTAAGAAGTGCTGTGCTCACCCTTCTACTGGTGTGAGATGCAAGTGAACCAATTTTAGATAATACTGTATGTTTGTAATGATTCAGAGTACAGCAGCTCGTTTGACTAAGACTTTGTATTCACAGTTATCAGGTAATTAGAGAGTCCTGTATATTTGAACTCAATCCAACACAGGCTTCACTTTCAATAGCCACATTGAATTTCATTCATTCATTCAGCACACAACGGGGAGAAGAATTGAATGGATCACAACGAAAGATGCTAGAGTCACAAATTAGGACACAGAATTCCTTATTGCAGCAGGACAAAGGCGGTTCTTGAATTGAATCGCTGTTTTGGTGGGTGAGGACCTGCAGCACCATCAAGAGGGTCGAGGTTGAAAGCGCTCGTGAGCAGTGCGTGATGGCTCAGATATGAATTCACGTGCACTTTTGATTATGAGGGATGGGAGATTATAGAGGATCCGTTGACAATATGCTGCAGTTTTAGCACCTGTGCTGAGCCGCTGGACCAAACTAATGTTATTATTAACAAGGAGATGTACTAATAACAATGAATCAAACAAAACTCGTTTGAGTATGATGATAGCAAACATACCGCTAATCTGAGTGAACAGATTACTACTAGTTACATTCTAAGTAATACAGTTCAAGGCTGCAGCATTACATTGCTGCAGATTTGAATAAAAGTGAAGTACAGAGAGGACTTTTACATTCCCTGTGTCTGACCTGTAAAAGTAGGAAATAATTGTTTTGTTAATTAGTTGATTAATTGAGAAAAAAGATACATTATGTATATATACAAACGTACATTAAAAAAACAATGAACCTTTTTAATTACATAAGAATTTTTTTTTTTTATGTGAAGCTTCAGTCATCACTAATGAATGGGCCCCACTAACAAAAATACTGACAGGCCAGCAGCCTGTTGAATAGGTCTGATTTAAACCATCTCACCAGTGGCTTGGATGTTGGTTCTGGGTGTATTTTTACCTCATTATTGTTAAAATTATTGATTTTCTGATGATATTGTGTGTGTGCATGTGTGTGCGTGTGTGCGTGCGTGTGTATGTGTGTATGTGTGTGTGTGTGTGTGTGTGTGTGTGTGTGTGTGTGTGTGTGTGTGTGTGTGTGTGTGTGTGTGTGTGTGTGTGTGTGTGTGTGTCTGTGTGTGTGTATAACCAGGTGTTCATCCTTATTGGATTGGGGATCTGGACAGCATCATCATGAAGACCCCAGAGCTGTACACAAGTCATCCTCATGGGCATGGTGGTTTATATGGAAACAGGAAGTCTCTGTCCCAGCAGCTGGAGTTTCCTCACACAACCACACAGGTATGTAATTTATCTGACACTCCAAACAGAATAAATGTCAAGGATCACACAATCACAGTGACGACCAGAGTACAGTGAAATTGAGAACAATAGAGAACACGTAGCCTGAAGGTGTTTAAAGAAGAGCTGTGATTTTTACACTGTCAGTTCATGTAAAACACAAAGAACAGCTTCAGTCTGGCTGTCTGCCAGGAGGGCGGTTTGACATTTTATTGAATGAAAATAGACATTACAGAAGAACCTGAATCATTGACTGTGGTATTCAAAAATATGAAACAATGCACAAGACTAACTTGACACAGCAAGGCTAGCCCCGGCTAACTGCAGCCAATTAGATTATCCGTAGAAGAGCACTACCAGCAGAGCCAGCTTGTAAATCAAACTCTCACCAAAGTCAGTAGGAGAAGAGCAAAAAGTTATTGTTTCAATGAAATATACTCTCTAGTTCTCATATAACTGATGCTATAGCCACCACAGCTATGCTGACCTCTCGAGGAGCAGCAATTGCAGTTTTCAAACAAAAAGTTGCCTATCTTTCTTGTTGTCACAGCCAAAACACACCTGTGTGTGTGTGTGTGTGTGTGTGTGTGTGTGTGTGTGTGTGTGTGTGTGTGTGTATGAATTCCATGCTGTCCCTCTCCAGGCTGTGCCCCGTCCCTCCCGCTCTCTCAGCTCTGCCCAGCTTGTACACTCCTGCAGCAACGTGCAGGCCTTCATAATCTGTAATATAGTGCTGATGAAGGGCCACGGCAAGGTAGGAAGGATAATGGTTCATATGATTTCTCACTTTATCACTTTCAGTAAAATATTTTAGTTGTAATTATGACTCTATCGTATAATAATATATGCTCATAATACTCAATGTCACAAAATGTACTTGAGTCAAAATCTACTCACTAGCTTTTATAGCAACTGATCTTCAGGTCTGTTTGTGAGTCTAAGCAAACTGCATCAGCTTCTCCTCTCTACATAAACTGCTCTACCCCTAAATGTGACACTCGATTGGTAATCTAGTCTCAGTTGACTTCTCTTGACTATGTATATTGTATTCCAAACTGTTCTGATTTCAATAATGATTGTAGTTGTTTAAAGATGTTAATCACTGCTTATATTATTAGTAATCATTGTGCTGCTGTTGCAGGGTCTGGGCTTCAGTATAGTGGGGGGGAGGGACAGCATGTATGGACCGATGGGGATCTATGTGAAGAGCATTTTCCCGGGAGGGGCAGCAGCTGCTGATGGACGGCTGCAGGAGGGTGAGAGACAACATACAGCAAATGAAGCTCATGTACACAAGTGTTTGATTAATGTAATTAGTGGCAGTCTTTTTCCATAATTCTCATCCTGCTGCTCTCTGTTACTAATTACTATAAAACACCTATTCCTAATTGACAAGGGCTTTTATTTTGCTAAGGCTCTCTGATGTGACATTTCTTTTTTAAATAGGAAAACTGGATAATTGAGCTGTTTCGCAATTGCATTCAATGTGCTAACCAATCATGCATGTCAAAATTGTGCAATATTTGAATATAGTTGATGAATACTATTGTCCCTCAATAAGAAATGTCAGTTTCTGTGTCAGCACTGAAGAAGTGAAGTGAGAGTGTATTGTTTTTAATCAATCAATCAATCAATCAATCAATCAATCAATCAATCAATCAATCAATCAACACTTTGGGCTTCAGTTTTGTATCTATACAGTGAACTCTTATTTAAAAAGTACAGGATTAGAACAGTCGAACATGTGTAAGCAATGAAAGCAGTTGAAATGTGAGTTGAGGTGGATGTAGTTGTAGTGTGCGCACTTACAGCAGGTAATAGCTGGTGTGCATGTACTGACATGTCGTCTAAGGAGTTAGAGGTGACAATAGCTCAAATCCCAGATTATGTATTAATGAAGTCTTACAGAGTGTCAGTGTGTTAAAATTGATCAGTCTCATCCACATCTACGTATTGTGTCAGCTGACATGTCACAGAGTACCTTAGATCTCCTCTTTGTGTGTGTAGGCGATGAGATCCTGGAGCTGAATGGAGAGTCACTACATGGTCTGTCTCATGATGAAGCACTGCATAAATTCAAAGTAAGGCAACTGCATTATGATACTAACAGCAGTGTTCCTCTGAGTTCAGTGGGTTCTATGATCAGAATCAAGAGGTGGTGGCACATCCATGGCTCGATACATAGATAGACAGACAGCCCGACTAGGTTTTCATAGCTGCGGGTACATTCAAGTACAAATACAAACAAATTAGAAGGGCAAATACAGAAACAATAATGTACTATATACAATATAAAAAAACCTTAAAATACTATATACATTTAAAATGCTTAAGTAGCTCTAAAATAAAATACTGAGGTAAAACTACACCACATGTATTCATATAAAAATGTCAAAAAATAACTTAATTAGCTGAATTATCTAACTGACTGGAAGATGGAAAAAGCATCATAGAACAGATCCACATAAAACATCCAGTAGTTACACATTTTCTTTTCAAACAAAATGTTGTGCTTCCTTGCTATTGATAAGGTCAGTCTAGGAGCATACACTTTGGGAAAAGTGGCTTTCTGGATTTATACTCTCACAAGTTTACATCCAAGAGGATTGACTGAAGATACACAATAGTTTTTTATGGGTTTTACACTGGACCCAGTTAGATCTTAAATTCTATTATTAATGTATGTGATGGCATTTATGATGCAATGTAGCGTATTTTTTGCTGAGATCATTCCCTCATCTGAACCAAAGTGCTTTTGTTGCTTAAACCTAACCACAGACAAGACTCAGGATGCAAACCTCGGACTGTGCATTCAGAGTCCTGTGCTTTGATGGCAACCATTCAGCCCGAAAACCTCCCTATGACTCATACGGCCTTCAAGCACTGTACAGGAAGCAGTTATGTTTGTCGGTATAACATGATAGATTAATGTCTAATAATGATAGTATGATGTAAGTTTGGTGGAACTATGCGTGGAATTATGTCTTCACCAAACTCTATGCACTAAGAATGACAAATGGGTAGGTTACCCCCCAAACAGGTACCACATCAATGGAGGTGTGAGAAAGACGGCCATCCAGCACAGCACTAACTAAGACTTTGGGTGTGCAGGGCCTCTAAGATGATACAAATTGTATGATACACTTCTAAAATGTGATATACTACTATTGATTAAATTACCTAACAGTACAACAGAAGTAGTTGGCCTTTGCGTTAGCTAAATTTTTTTGACAGCACCTATATACCAATGCCTTTTAATGACCTACACAAGCAAAAAAAATCATCAGCCTGAAGATTAACAATTTCTATTTAGCGACCAGATTAAAAGAAGCAGGAGGAGATTTTTCTTCATAATATTTTGACAGTGGAAACACAACCACTGTCCACAGGGGCCTCCAAAATCAACAAAATAAATGTTCCATTTAGTAGCTTTAAGTAATATTTTAAATGCAAGACTTTTGCTTGTTAAGGTGTATTTTTACCCTGAGGTTGTTAAGGTTTGGCAAACAAGGTGAGGACCCAAATGCAGACAACACACGGGAGGCAGGATTAAGGAACAAAAGGCGAGCTTTAATAACTAAAGCTGAATAATACAAATCAATGAAACACAAGGATTAAAAATGAGGAACATACCAACGGGGAGACACTAGGAGACACTGGAGATAACACGGGTGGAAAACACAGGGTGGTGTCAAAGGAGAAAAGGGAACAAACTGATAAAGACATGAAGGAGAACAAAGATGCACACACTAATGAGGGGATCAGGTACAGGTGGAGTGAGGCGGGAAAAGGACAGGTGAGGGAAAGGAACAGAAAAACACTGGAAGGACGGAAAATCACTGAACTGAAAAGCAAGACGTGACACATAAGGACACAATTTCAAAATAAAACAGGAAATAAGACAACATAAAAAAATGGGATCATGACAGAGGCTTTACTACTTATTCTTAAATAAAGCATTAAATACTTTTAGGTTTTCCCAACATACAGTATCTCCTACACGTTCTCGCGACGGTGCATGTTCATCTGGAGGAAACACAAAACACACAAACAAAAATACAACACAAAGAAAATGAGAAGGGGTTTTGTAGCAATATCATATCTGTTTCATTAGACATGTCTATCTATTACCGTACTACTGTACACTGTTGCTTCAAAAATTAAGCTTGAGATGTTTTGTGGCATTATGTGACCTGTTCTGTAAAAAATAATAATAATAAGTTAAACACAGTGGGCCAGCTGTTGGATCTTTGTGCTAATTTCATTGGTCACATAATCATAATCATAATCTTGTTTAGGGGCTCTGAGTTAAAGTCTAGTTTTAAAGCCTTCGTTATGTCCATGTAGCTTGTGCTGACATTGTCCATATTCCAAAATAAATGTTTATGGTTAATGAAATAATCAAACTCAATTTTCATTCCTTATTGCTACATGCACAATGAGTACAGAGTTCAGGGTCAGCAAACATTTGTACTGTATGCATTTAACATTGTTATGAAATATGAACTGTGGTTTTTGCTTGTGCAGCAAATCAAAAAGGGCCTGCTGACTCTGGTGGTGAGGACCAGCCTGCGGGTGGGGGCTCTGTGTGGTCAGACGCAGGTAGCTCAGCTGTGCAGGTCGCGCTCCCTCAGCTCCACCACAGGCATGGCCAGGGTCAGCGATGACATAGGCGACTGCAACTACCTGAACAACAACTGCAGCAACACAATTAGCATCCCGGGTCAGCCTGCTAAACCCAGAGACCGCATCATGATAGAGATTATCCTGCAGAAAGGTCAGCCCTAGGGAAAGAATGGACACTGTAGTTATTGATTATGATAACTGTTTGATCATTTAAGTCTTTTTGGTATTTTTGCAATCAAAATATCAAACAATTCAACTCACAGTTTCTCTAACTGGAAGAGCTGATTGCTTTTCATAATTTCTTCTGATAAATAAAATATTTAGTCGTGTGTTATTTTTTCTGTATTGTGCAAAATAAGCTGATTATTCAGATTCACAAGAGAACGTTTGGAATTTAAAACAAAAATATTTTACAAAATGGTCAAAAGTTGGATCCTACATTTCCCATAAGTAGTATATTTAGTAGTATCATTTTTGGTTGCTTTTAGTAGTATTATATTCTGACACTAGATCATAATAAATGGCAGAGGTAACTTGTGATGATCATTTGTCAATATTTTTCATATTTGATTCATTTATTGATGAATAATGTTAGTTGTTGCTCTTAAAGACAATTGTTACCTGATTTATATTGTTCTACTGTGGTTTAATCAGTTTTAAATACATGATTAATATCAGCATAAATGTATCATTATAAAGGTTAAATGCATGTGTAATTTCCCAGAGGCTGGTGTTGGTCTTGGTATTGGACTGTGCTGTGTTCCATCTGCTGATGGATGCCCTGGGATCTACATCCACACCCTTTCTCCTGGATCTGTAGCACACATGGATGGTAGACTCAGGTAAGGAGAAATTACTACGGTGGTGTAAACAGGGTCGGAAAAAGAACCAAAAAATATTTTTGGGATTCTGTATATACATTGGTGCCTGGTTTGCACAACCAAAAAATTCACAAACTGTCCTAAGCATCTTACAGAAGCTCATCTGCGTGCTCCTCATCTTTGCCAGGGTCTTCACCGGACTGCAAGTCGTCCGACTTAAATGGGCAAATGTTCTCCTTCAATTGGCATTTGAGAGAAATAATCCTGTAAAAGTCTTGGATTTTATTTCAACTAGGGGTGCTGCTAATAAAAGCTGCAGTAACAGTTAACCGTTAATAGCTAGCTAGTGTGTGGCTGCAACTCACTGATTTACTACTGTTGTGGAAAATCATGTTGAAACGAAAGACATTTATACTCGAATGAGGAATCTTTTCCATTTGACAAAAAACAGGCAAAACACACATTAACGATGTTAAGATGAATTTGCAAGAGAGCAATTTTTTTCAAGTATTCAAGTATATATTTCAAGAAAC